>JASSUY010011827.1:0-46243 GCA_032466535.1 Forpus xanthops
GCATCAGCCCACCTCACAAGCGTGTCAAGGTCCCTCTGGATGGCATTCCTTCCCTCCAACGTATCAACCAAGCCACATATCTTGGTGTCATCAACAAGCTTGCAGAGGGCGCACTCAACCCCACTGTCCATGTTACCGACAAAGATGTTGAACAAGACCGATTCCAGCACCTATCCCTGAGAGACACCACTCATTAGTGGTCTCCAGCTGGACATTGAGCCATTGAGCACAAACCTTTGCGTGCAGCCATCCAGCCAGTTCTTTATCCATGAAGAGATCCACCTATCAAATTGATGTCTCTCCAACTTAGAGACAAAGATGTCATGCAGGACAGTGTCGAATGATTTCCACAAACTAGGTAGATGACATCAGCTGCTCTACTCCTGTCCATCAGTTCTGCAGCCCGATCATAGAAGGCCATCAGATTGATCATGAAAAGATATGTATTCAAATTAACCTATAATTTTAATTATGTGAGACAAGTCAATGTTCAACCCATAAGAAACACATAGTTACACATCTCTTTTCATGGTGCGGTAAATACATAATGCGAGCATAAGGCACTTCAACAGGGATAAAGATGGGGTTTGGTAGAAATCTTACTCAAGAAACTAGTTGGTTTTAATTGGCAGAAATATAGAGCTTAAAATAGGGGAAGATTTTTTGTGCAGAGCAGCCTGGTAACCCAGGGAAAAGAGAAAATACGCACTTGCAAGATGAAAGACACTAAATAACATGATAAAGCTCTAGTCATAAAGTTCTTTCCCCACCATCACAGTAGTGGAGATCAACCTGTCTCGTACTGCAGTCATGCAAGGCATTCAACTCTGGGATCCACAAGTTAGCCAAGTTTCCACAGGTATTAATTTTAAGAGTCATAAGAAAGCTGCAGCTCAGGACCTGAAGACAGCCTGGACCTTTGTTTTGTATAGCCAACATTCTACTCTTTCTTTTCACAAGGTTTTGCTTCGGATCACTGTGCATCCTAAGGCGTGCCCTGCCAAAGATGTACAGAAAGCCTGTTCTGAGAAGAGTGGAGAGTGTGCTGTGCTCTGCCATTGCAATCTGTTGCACAGCAAGGTTAAAAAAAAATACATTTCAGGGTACAGGTTTGCCAGAAATGCAATGAAAATTACTTCGGATAAAAACAAGAGTTTTTCTGGACTGTAAAAACTCCTCAGAAGCTAAGTGTGATAAAACCTCTCGGTTACCTGGTCCCAAAACTGGCTTTTTTCTTTTCTGTTCCTGTGGAAATATGACTCACAAAGTATGTCTGTTCATAAGCTTTAACTGACAGGGGAGGGAAACTGTGCAAGTGAAACTATGTATGTGGGAAGTGTTGGGCATAACTTAAAAAAAGACTTCTTGAGAAGAACAGAGCAATGTCTAGAATAATGTACTGGCTTTTGAAATTACACTTTTTCATAACAAATTCAACGAATACATTAGGTATCCTTAAGAGCTTATATCTGCTCAGTTACTTTGAATTCCCTGGAAATACCTATGTAAGCAATGCACTACATATCCCACTGGGTAACAGAGTAAGTGTTTACATATCCACTTGGAGCCTAAAAGAATTCTCAGATTACTTCCAACACCTTATTCTTCTCTTGTATGAAGTTTTAAGGTCATATTACAAATACAAAACTTTTCCAGAGATGTACCAAAATCCCATGGTGTTGCAAGTTTCTGTATTCCACATCTGAAGTTTTGTACTTTGAAACAGGTTTTAAAACAAACATTAAGACAAAATGAGAAATAGCTGCAGAATAAGGAGAGATCAGTTCCAGAGAATTGGTTCAGATCATCACAAACATGGGGAATTAGCAGTAAAATGTGAATATAGGGCTAGTTACATGTTCAGAACCCAACCTAAATGCTTTCTTCAAATACCTTAATTTTTAATCATTTTCAAAAGTCCCTGAGAGAAAAAAGTTTCTATTACTTATTTTTAAAACGTGTTTTTAACTTTTTCACCAGAATTAAGAAAAGAAAAACAAAGAAAACCAAGTTAAAAGTGAAATCAACAACAAATCTGTTCCCCCATTTATTTCTTTTTCATTCTTCCTCTTTTACCAGGGAAGAATATGTTGGCATAGAAAGAGGGACCGAAATGCTTGGGAAAGAAGGATTTTGTTCACTTAAGAAAAGTTGGATTTTGTTGTTCTTTTTTTTTTTCTTTTTTAAGTCACCTCTTTAAAGACTGTAAGATTAAAACAATATATTTTTTCAGAATATAGTTCATAGAATTATTTTTAAAAGTTATAACGTTTTCAAATGCATTACCACTACTATGAATTTGTCTAAAGGAGTCATCTGCATCACTTCAGCCATTTTCTTCTTATTTTAAGTCTTGGTGCATTATTCCTTTTGTATATTTAAAATCCTTAGAGCCCTCCACGATAGACATCAGAACCATCTAAATAAAAGTCTGAGCCAAGAACAGTATCAGAACATCATATCACTAGTGATGATGACATTAGGCAGAAATGGAGATCTAATTATGCAACTGGAGAGCTTTGTGCAGGATCTAATATGCACATGTGCTCTTTCTGCCACAAGCTGTTACATGGAAAGATGTATTGACAATGTCTCATGTCACCTCATGAGGAAGGGTCTACAGCTCCCAGGATTAGCCAGGAATTGTGCTGGAAAAAAATTGTCTTCTGGATCTGCAATCCTTTCAGCATGGAATTGCCAAAACTCCTCAAAACTGCCAGAGATACCCATCATTCATTTTACCTGTTCTATCACCCATGAACCATTAGAGAAGGACAGACAGTAGGAGCAGCAGAAACCAAAGAGGAAGGAGAGAGATAGGAAGCAAAGCTATGCACATGAGAGATAAGTGGAGACAGTCACTGACCATGAGCCTTCCACACACACCTTTGCTACACAGAGGACCAGGTTGCTCTCAGGGTTCTTCAGCTTCTTTGCTATGGCCTGACCAGGGCACTCTGAAGGCCATAAAGATTTCCTGAGGACCATGGCTGCCATGGAATCTGAAAGAGCACTGGGACCCCATCTTCAGGATTCAAATTGACTTCACTGTCACAATTAATAGTTACACCAACCGTACTTTCACCCCTTCCCATCAGATGTGTCTCTGATCTATAGACATGTGACGAAATTGGGCTTGAACATATTTTTTTCTAACATTTGGTTGAAATTTTATTTATTTGTTTATTGCCTTTTTTGATATCTGCGGATCATTTATAGAATAAGTTTGTAAAATGTGTCAGCTGAAAAAAAAAACCAGCATCTTCTGATAGCAGATGTTTTTCACGTAATCTTTTTTTTGCTATTTTTGTAATCAAGACTCATCAGAAGATAGTAGTTCTCCAAATTCTGTGAAATTCTGGCATTCCAAACATATTCTGAAGTAATACTGAAACACTGACATTTATGACATATGTCCATGATACAGAAGCTATTTCTGTGTGCATCATCCCCAATGCATAAGATTTTATTTGAGATTGATTTGAGCTTGATATACCACCCCAACCAAAAAAACACACTGAGCTTTGATGTTATGCTTATGCCAAGTTTATGCCAACACACCCCAGCTCCCCAGAGTGTGTTAGTTCAGGTGTATTGCAGATAACAGCATTAACCTTTTTCCAAGGAACTTTCACCATGGAAAGACAGTTTACACAGAAGAGGTAAAATGCTTCTACAGATTTCAGTGGATTCAGGATCTAATTTCCAAGAACCCAGATTTTCACTAAAGAAACTGAGCACAAAGCGCTGCTCCAGGGAGAGCTGAACAAGGTTTGTTTTTAGCAGAGTCTTCATTCTAATAGGGATGGGAAAAAATATTTAAGATTCATCTACCAGTGACTCTTGAGCTAATCTGTTCACAACTGAGTGATGACAGAAGCTGGCTGTTTGCCCAACATTTTTAAACATTCTTCTATTTTCTGTCTAAAAGCTGCTAGTAGTACAGTAGGAGATACTGAATCAAAATGTTACTGGAATTATTTTGAGACATCTTTATAGATCACAGACCAGATCTTGAACATTCTCAGCCTTTCTTATTAATGTATCAGAAAATCCATTAAACTACTGCTAAATGTTATTCCATCTTACAGACCTCTCCCCTCTACCTGGGTTAAATACATCAGTTTTCAGTGGACAAACATTTAAAAGAAGTTGAAAAGGATGGAGCCACTTTCACTATGGAAAATGTCCAAGACTGCCACCATTATTCCTGCAATGGCTTTTGGCTGCTCCCTGTTGATAATTTCCACCTCTGGGGATTCCAACAGAAGAAGCTCCTGTCCTTAAAGTTTACATTGGTCATCATGTCATGGAGGAAACAAACCAGTCTTCTTTTCCAGTGTGCACAGATATATGCCCAGACCTAGCTTTACCAGAGCACAGTGGTCAGGACAGAAGGGGTAGGGCAAAAAATACTGAGCTCGCCCATGATTACTATCAGATTGTGTGGCACTATATTGCACTGGGACCCTTGCCTGCCTGGTTTTTTGCCCTAATGCCACCAAAACACAGTAGATCCACTTCACAGTATGGGTCTTGACCATCAGTGAATAGCCAAATAAAGTGAGGAAAATCTTACAGAACAAATTACATTTTCTTATTTCTTTGGCAGAGAACTTTCAATGCAAGATGATCTTGAAGCTGTGCTTTGTTTAGGTGGCAAGTTTGTTTTCACATGACATGGAGGAAAGAGGATGGAGAGTGACACTGGCAAATGAGTCTTTTTTGTTTCTCAGACTCTTCTTCAGCTACCTTATATTTGCTTGCTCCAGACAGAAGGGAAGAAAGAAAAGCACCTGAGATGCCAGTGCTCTTCAACACAGATGTCAGCGATTGCCATTTAGCACAGACAGCAGCTGGGACACAGAATATAAAAAGAAAGCATGGAGAAGTAGAAAGCTTTGCCTTATTAGAGCACGTGTTAAATGATCTGGAGTTTAAAAATGAGAGACACCTTCACTATGCCAGCTGCTGAGAAAGAGGTGATGAGCCACTGGAAATAATGGAAACTTGTAGGTCTCTGAGCACTGAATTCATACGGTTGACTTATCCTTCCCTACAGCTGCATCTCATTCTTCAGTTCCAACCTGCTCCAACAGGGAAATCCCAGTAAATGCTTGCCCCCCATGGGCAGCCTGGCACATGAAGACCTTCTCTCACTATGTAATCAGATGTGCTTTAATTTGTAGGATCCTTTCATCATCCTCAGACTCTGAAGGAGAATATATATTTAAGAGGTTTAGAAAACAGCTCAGTACCTGTAAAGGACATTGATTACAGGTGTGATAGTAGACAGCCATCTGTAATCTCTGGTATCATGTTGCTCACACGGAAGAAGATATTCAGCTTTATTGTCACTGCCACAGAGAAGTGGAGGAACTACTAAGAAGTAGCACTGATCAATGAGGAAATGTACCCACAGACGAGCACCTGGTGGTGCACACAAGTCTTAAAGACTTGAACTCTCTCCTGTAGGCAGCACCAGCTTTACATCACTTTAGCAGTACAAGCCAAAACTGAACTACTCCGGCACACCTTTGCATTACCAGAAAGGAAGAAAGAAACCTTCATGACACATGCTCAAAATTAGCTTTTCAAGCAATAAACCCAGCTAATGCTTGTCTTTCCCTCTATATTAGAAACATATACAGTAACATTAACACTAAAATACATAGCAGTACTAGATTTATGTGGGGTCAGCCTACTTAGTCAAATAAACAGTTCATCTGTCTGCTAAAGGAGGTGGGAAACATACAGTGTAAGCTATTATTTCCTAAACCTATTTATCTTCTGTGATGACTCCCTGTATTTTGTTGGCTACTGTCATTTCAATGAAACACAGTGCCTTACCATTTTCCAAGAACTGTTTATAAAAGTTAAAGTCACCAGGGAACAGTATTTCACCACGTGATTTAGACATTCAATTGCCTAGAAAATACACGAAAAAAAATCAGTATCAAGAATTTACCAGAAAAATAAGCTGAAATAGGCTCACTAAAGACTTTTGCACAGATATTTCCAGTCAAGGCTGGTTAATGGAAACTTTGCACAGAGCTTTGGCTCTAATGAAGAAATTGTTTGCCATGACTAGTTCTGTCAGCTCATTTGAATATATGGGTTTGGTAACTAGTATAGTTAACAGCCCTTTATTTTTAAACTAACTGAATAAATATTCACTCTTATTAATTTTCTCATAAAATGCGAGAATAATTAATTTTAGCTGCATCAGTCAGTTCAGCTTCAGTGAAGTCAACAAGAGCTATGTAGATGGTTGAAAGATTCACTGTGTTTTGTACACAGAAAGATAAATCTAATCACATTTTATTCTTCTTAAACATGTTGTGTGATATCTATAGCCAGTTAGTCCAGATGTCTCAGAGAAATATATAGACTATAGAGTTCAGAGATGTGAGAACACCTGAATTTCCTAGATTTCTGCCGCCATCTGCTTGCCAGTGCCTTACTTATGCACACTCACAAGCAAATGCTGCATGATTGCCTTTCTGACAGTAGTAAATTGACACAAAAAGCTTAAATGAAGCTACTGAAAAACAAGCCCCCAGGATTTAAAGTGCAAAAGCTACTTTGTACTACCTCTGGGTATTGATACCTCTCACCACCCTAAAAAGACCAATGTAAAATTGCACTGCAGTGCAGATTAAATACCAGAAGCTATTACAGAATAGTAATTCCAGTTTCAACATGGGAATAAACCCTGGTACTGTCTGCTTACCTCATACATGTTTCTCCTTTGAAGTTAAAATCTGAACAGATTATAGATCCCCTCTCCTGACTAATCTCTACCTGTCAGGACAATAAGGCACATGAGGTCAATCGTTTACTCATACTTAACTCACTTTTTTGTGGTGAAAACAGAGCTTGTTCCCCCTAGGTGAACTACACCTAGCTGAAAGGAGATGATTTGATTAGTGAATTACAGATGGAGGCAGAAAGATATTCACATAACAAGCCACAAGTACCTTGCCTGACAAGCTGCATGCAATGAGCAAGTTTTCAATCTGTACACACGCACAAAGCATAAAGTCCTTGTCTGGCACCACCTCTGTTTGCAGAGACCAGTCCAAAAGGCCTTCAGATGGCATAAATTCTGCAGGTCATTGACATGTTCAATGGCTTCAATGCAGCTATGCTTGTTTACACCTATTTCAAATCTGGCCTCTCTTCCACATTGCTTTAGAAGGCCAAGGGAGACTGTTAAACTACTCCTAATCTAATGTCTGTTTTACAGCTCAGTATCATGTGTTATATTCCCAAATGTATTTGCATGGAAGGTAAAATATAAGTACAAAGCAACGTCTATAGATCCATACATCTGCACACCCAGGCATAACTTAGATGCTTGTTTAAACAACATAGCCCTGGTGGTGAAACATGTAAAGACATCCAGACACCCAGACTATATGCTCATCCCACACAAGTACAGGCAAATGCAGCCCACACACCGCACGCATGACTACTCATGCATTCCTTCCAATACAAAAGCTCTGCAGAACACTTTTTCCCAATCTCCCCTTAATGCCTTTCTTGTCCAAGCCCTTCACGCCTCCCGCTGCTCCCATGAAAACAGCAATACTACCTCCTAAGAGTGTTATACAAACCTTTGTTGGTAACTTCCCAAGAAACTTCAAAGAGCAACAAGTCCTCCACTGGTAGGTCTTCATCCTCCCACTGAGGAAGCCCATTAAGAGAAGTCATGGACAGTGATCTAGCCAGAGGCATTTTCTTCAGCCCTCAAGTGCTCAACACACAGGCTACAAACGCTAGCAAATGTCCAGTTAATGTGGCACGTCTCTGCAGTTCTGCTTAGAGCAGTCTGTCAGAGTGCTGGGCTCTGAGGAGAAAATTATTCAGATAGATGAGAGCTAATGGGTTTAAACTGTCTGACCACCAGCATTAAATTGGCTCAGTGAAATCCTCAGGGCTTGAGAAGCAGCTGCTGGTAGAGGTAAGAATTTAAGACTGACCTGAGAAAGGTCTTGGCTGTTTGGGGGCCAGGGCTCTTTCTTTTTCTTCCCTTAAGGGAGGTAAAAAAATCGTTTTGAGCTCCTCAGGTGCAGTATTCAGTATCTACCACCTCAGGGACAACTCAAACTCAACAGCTGTAAATTTAGCACTGCCCTGAGCAAATTCCAGCAGGGACAACACTTTGAGTTCACCACATGATTTGAGCCCAGCCCCTGTGTCCTCCCCTTGAGATACACCCTCCCATTAATACCCATGAACATTCTCTATCTGTTGGCCGCTTACCAACCAAGTTAGTAGATTTGTTCTACATGATGTCTCTTAGATTATTTGACAGGCTAAAGCCTGTTATCTCTTCTTGTTCAGTTCACCAGTCTGCAAGTACTAGTTTACCTTATGCCCTTCCTCCACAATAAATTCCATCTGTGTTCCCAGGGCTCTGTGTAAGCCTTCATTGTGCTCTTGAGCAGCCCTGAGAGCTTTTTCAAACAGACCTAGAAAGGCTCTATCTCTACTTTGACAAGAACTTTGGTCCTCGCAGTCCTGGTCCCTGATTTTCTGCCTGGCTTTTCTACGCCACAGCTCTTTTTTAGCCTCCAGTGCATGTCCTCTGCTCTGGTAAATTATTAAGTAGTAAGTCAGGGAACAGTATGATTCTGTGTTGCTCTAGCAAGCAGCTGAGATCCTGCAAGCGGTGCTCACACATCTGCAGAGATGTTGGTCCCTAAATTGGAACCTGAGATCAAAAAAGTTCCACAGAGCAACCACCTGCTTGGAAGATGCTTATGTGCTTACACGTCTGGCTGAGAAGCCAGTGCTTCTGGGACAGCTGTGTAAGTTGAATCCGATTCTGAGCTTAGAGCATAACCTGCCCAAAATCTTCAGTTGAGCAGTGAGCAAATCTCCAGGTGAGATTCAGGGCATCTCTGGCACAGTGGAGAATAACATGTGGAGAATAACACGAAGATGATCCAGAAGACTGGAGTAGCTCTCCTATGAAGACAAGGCTAAAAGAGTTGTAGTGGTTCAGCCTGAAGAGAAAGCTCCAGGGAGACCTTAGAGCAGCCTTCCAGTACATAGAGGGGGCTGCAAGAAATCTGGAGAGGGACTTTTAACAACGGCCTGTAGTGATAAGACAAGGGGGAATGGCTTTAAACTGAAAGAGGGGAGATTTATATTAAACATTATCAAGAAGTTCTTTACTATGAGAGTGGTGAGACCTTGGGAGAGCTGCTGAGAGAAGCTGCGACTGCCCTATTCCTGTCAGTGTTCAAGGCCAGGTTGGATGAGACTTTGAGCAACCTGGTGTAGTGGAAGATGTCCCTGCCCATGGAAGGGGAGTTGGAACTTATTGGTCTTTAAGGTCCTTTCCAACCCAAACCATTCTATGATTCTATGAACATTGCTCCAGCAAGCATGAACTATACAGTAGTATAGAAGGAAAAGCTCTGAATTCACTTAAGACAAAACAAGTCCAAGGCAATTAGTTTACAAGACAGGCAAGCCCAGCTGCATAGAAGTCTCTTTGACATAATATAACACAGCTGAGTCTACCTTGACTGTTAACTACCCCCAAAAAAGAATTGCTCCTCCACTTATGCTTCCTATGCATTCTCTGCACTTATACCAGTCAGACCCATCCCTGAGCTGATGGAGACAGCTTGCCAAACTAACCTAAGAAACTCTTATACCAACTTAGGAATCAGAGCTGACTCAGCAAATAGCCTGGGAAGCAGGGATGGAGCAGCATTCCTGGGAACAGGGAGAGACAGGAAGGGTGAACTGTCTTGCCTTTCCAGTCAGTGGAGCTAACAGGGGGGCCCAGCTGCACTGTTGGAAAAGAAGTTTCCTTTCTAGATTAACTGGAAGGCATTAAAGCCTGCCTAGGGAAGGATTCCTATTTTATTGGCCAGGTGTCTTTTTGTCCCTATGGTTTGAGTTGCTCTATTTACTAATTTATGAAAAAAGAGTCTGGCTGAGAATCATTATTTTTGGAGCAGCTGTGGCTTTTACTACATGGAGCAGGTAAGAAATCAGAGCACCCTATAGGTTAAAAGAGTTTTCTGCAAGAATTAACTCAGCACACCACCCTGATTAGGAAGTGAGTCATGGATGTTGTCTTCACAACTCAGTCACCCCAGAAGAACCACTTCAGACAGCCTTTCCTATTAGAAAATAAACTTTAACCTCCCTGGCTGCAAGTGAGAAAGTGCGCATTAGGGGAAGAAATGTTCTCAGTGTGTGGGAGTTCATGAGGTAACTGGCTAGGTTCGGCTTGTTCTAAACATAACTGCGGTTCAAGGTCTGCCTATGTTAATTGCAGGGGAAAAATAAGCCACAGATGTTAAAAATGCTCATACAAATTGAGTCAAATTTGACTGGAGGCGCCTACGGTAGTTTGTAGCAGCTACCGGTATACACATGCTGTACTTTAGAAATAGAACAGTAGGTGGCACTGATAGTACTGACATGAGCTCTCCAGGGCCTATGTTTGCTTATTTGGCCAAAGGCTGCTCTATCCCTTTTACTAAATCCTGCTTCGCGATAAAGCTTAGTTTTATGAAGCCCATGGAAACAGAATCACAACTCATTCAGCAGAATAAGGGATCTCCATCTGGAAGAAAAGCTCTTGGCTAAGGCTGAGGCACAGGGAAGAGAGGGAACAACCAAAGATGGGATTCTTAATACAAAAAGTACTCAGCAGCGTGAGCTGCCAAGACTAGAGCAACCCTTATGAAGAAACTTAAAGAACTTGAAGGCTGAGCTTTAACTTGTATGCCTACAAGTAATATCCACTCTTCTAAAAGGACACATTGCAGACATTGCTGAGGATGCTGTTGACTTTAAGAAGAAAGTATGATAACATTGTATTTCCTTTTCTCTTCATCCAGTTTTTTTTTCCTTTTTTTCTTCTCCCCTTTTGTACTTCATTGTGGTATTTCCTGTCTTCAGTTACCTAACCCTTAAATGTATTACTTTGCTCTCCATGTGACGTAGTTGTCTTTTTGACCCCACTGGAAGGCTTCACTGTTTATTACCTCTGCAATTTGGGTGTACTGATAAACATCCCTAGTAATATAAAATATAAAAAAAAAAAAAAAAAAAACAAAAAAAAACAAAACAAACCAAAACACAACAGATTTTTGCTTGATTTAAAAAAAAAAAAAGAAAAAAAAAAAACACACACAAAATTTACCCAGAATTTTAAGGTAGAAATGTCTATTTTATATGATTCTATGTAGTTTAATTTTGTGTCGCACAACCACAGTAGGTATCAGCTGCATTTGTTTTGAACCCTTCTAAAGAAAAAAATGTCTTAATATATTTAGCTTCAGAATCTAGTAAACCTCATTACAAATCCCAAAGTGGCAGAGAAAATTAGGATAATAGAGCAAACCTGCTGTCATGGTTTAAGGCCAGTTATAATTCAGAACCATGCAGCTGCTCTCTCACTCCTCCCCTTCCTCCCCCCCCAGCTCCCAGAGGGATAGGAAGGAGAATCAAAAGAATGAAACTCCCATGGATTGAGATAAGAACAGTCCAGTAACTAAGATATAACATAATGCACTGCTGATACCACCAATAATAATGATAAGGGAAATAACAAGGGAAGAGAATACAACCACTTACCACCCACTGACTGATACCCAGCCTGACCAGAGCAGTGATCTAGCCCTTCCGGGTAACTGCCCCTCAGTTTACATAATGGGCATGACGTGCTGTGGTACGGAATACCTCTTTGGTCAGTTTGGGTCAGGTGTCCTGTCTCTGCTTCCTCCCAGCTTCCCCTCCTCCCTTGCAGAGCATGAGACTCAGAAAGTCCTTGGTCAGCATAAACATTACTGAGCAGAAAATGAAAATGTTGGTGTTACCAGCGCTGTTCCCAGGCTGAAAGTCAAAAACACAGCACTGCACCAGCTACTAAGGAGAAAAACAGCTGCTACTGCTGAACCCGGGACACCTGCCTAAGTGGTATGTCTAAACTGTTCACCAGCATTGTCCTCCTGGTTTTTTTGAGGCTTTGTGATCAGGCATCTTAGCTCTGCTGATCACCTGCCAAGCTGCTGTTTGGTCTGAAACCCAATGGGAGAGTTGGATTGTGATGGACAGATATTCCTTAATAAATCAGAATTAAGAAATGCAGAAGGAGTGTACAGGTATGCATAAGACTGCTTGAGGTTTGAGAGTTTTTAGTTACACTTAAAACATCTGGCATTCAATGTATGATCAAGCTCTTGTAAAATTTGTTGTAAATGTGTCTGGAAAAAAAATCTGGGAGCTTTACACTCAAGTCCCAGTAACTGATACAATCAGGACCCGTTCTGAGGAGGTAGGAGCACGTCTGTTATCTCACTACTCTTCTCTCTCTAGTTGAGACATGGCTATGATTTTGCTCCATTCAACACTCACAATAAACTGCTTACCTGGAAAAATCTGTTAATGGGGATATACACCCCTCCATCGATTAAGTTTTGATGGATTGTAAGTGCTTATCAGTCTAATTTTACTTTCCTAATACTGTAGACCAGAAAATCATGTGTTACTCAACACTCTAACCTTGGTAGAAGAGTTGAGCCTCTTACAGAAGTAATCTATAAAACACTTGTTTCTTTGTACTGCACAATAATTTACTACAGGGAAGACAAACTCTGGAAAACAAACAGGTCAACAAATACTTTTATAGACTGGTCTTTAGCCTGAGAGGATCAGGGACTACTCTATTGTCATATGTGGGTAGGAAAATGAATTTGATGCGATTCTTAGACTTGATAACCGTAACTGATTCCCGGAGATACTGGGAGAGTATTCCACTGTCTACTACTGGTGGAGACTGCTGAATGAACAGAGACTTTGTGGCTTAATTGTTCTGACTTGTATCTGTAAACTGCAGAAAACAGCATTTCTTTGCAGCACAAGGCTGACATGAAGTCGGTAATGACAACAGGAATTCTGTGAGCAACTTAAGACATAAGTTTATATACTTATAAAATGCAGTTCTGAGTTAGCTAGTATGAAAGTCATATAAGCACTACCAGTCTAGCAAAATGCATATATAAAGCATTTCCACTGTTCTACACCTACATGTTCTAACATTATTTCACTGTTTAAAGGTGCCTTCCATGCCCCATTTTTATCCTTTGACTAATAAATCCAGCTGATTTAACGCTCCATTGCAGCTCAGAACAAGCCCACCTCTTGCAGACAGTGGCTACGTAGGCTGATAATAAAGCAAAGGATGCTACATCATCATTGTTCTGGATGTTCAGGTGGAAAACTCAAGCTCTGTCCTTCACATACATTTCTTTGGAAAGCTGATACAAATACTGCGGTAATAGCATATATCTGAGGCTCAGCATAACTCAGAGGACTGAGTTCCAGTTTTCTGGCACAATCATGCCAGTAGTATCTCTCCTATGTCAGCGGTCTGTCAGCTTGTCTCGTCTGACATTTGCAAGGTAGTCAGAGGGAGTTTCTATTCTGGAGCCAGGATCTATATACCTGCAAATGCAAGGTAGTCTAGGTCCTTATAGCAATTGAAATAACATTACTGGTCTTACCTCAAGTGAGTCACAGAATCATTAGGGATGAAAGTGACCTCTGGAGATCACCTAGTCCAAACCCCTGCCAAGGCAGGGCCACCTAGAGCAGGTTACACAGGAACACATCCAGGTGGGTTTTGAATGTGTTTGGAGGGAGACCCCACAGTCCCCCTGAACAGCCTGTTCATGTGCTCTGCCACCCTCAATGTAAAGAAGTTCTTCCTCATGTTGAGGTGAAACTTCTCGTGTTTTAGTTTATGGTCACTGCTCCTCATCCTGTCACTGGGCACCACTGAAAAGAGTCTTCTCTGCAAAAGTAGAAGTTGATACAGCAAGGCTGCCAATGCGCTAAGAAAGGTACTCAGAATGCGTAACAGTGATCTTTCATTATTCTTTCAGTTCCTTGCTTTATTTGTATCCACTCACCTCATAAGAGACCACATTTTTTTGTAGCAGATTGTCATTAGCTCTTCAGTTGCTCCCTGTCTGGGCATAAAGGTTCTTCTGCTGTTGTTAAGTCTATGATCATTAACAAACAAAAAATAGGCAACAGGCCTCTGTGGACTCAAGGGGATTGAAGGAATAGTTGACAGACACTAGGTGACAGCAGCTTCTCACTCAAACACTGATGAACACGCTCAATTCAAGATGGCCCAATCTACTCTGGGATCTCAGCTTGTTGACCGCAGAACAAGATAGAGCTCTACACTTTAATGGGTGAGGAATGCAATCAGGGACTAAAGTCAGTTTTATTGTAGCTGCGTGATCTTTAAAGATAAAAGGCAAAATTCAGTATCAGATCGGAAAAGAGCCCACCCCTGTCCTCTAAGACAACTGATGCTTTCTCATGCGTATCGGTCTCAAGAATCCTGCAACGTAATATCTCACAACATAACTTTTAATTATTTCATTAACTGAGGACAGTGTAAGAACAAAGCCAGGAAGGAACTGTGCAAGGCAGCCAGACAGCTAAATGCATTCAGGTGAAAATTGCCAATGAGTGTGCGCTGCAAAGAGCAGCAGCTTATGCCATTTACCTCATGACAGAGGATCAACAGCTCTTAGCTCATCTATCCAGGTGTGGAAAACCTTCCAAAGTAAGATCTCTACACCAAATTCTGAAAGCAGAGACTATGATTTTCTTTCTCCTATCCTGGCATTTAGCTTGTGACTTGGGGCAAGATATCTCCAAAGATCCTTTATAACCATGTCACTAACAGCCCATGCATGCTATTTCATTAGTTGCAGGATACTTACTAAATCAAAGGAGTTTTCTCACAGTATGACAAAATTTGCATGATCTTGTCTTTTAAAAGAGCTACAAAAATTAGGCTACTTGCTCATGAAAGTGAGGCCAGAAAAGGCCTTGACATTGCTCCAACTTCATCTTAGACCGTTTGTTACAAAGCAAGACTTGCAGGACCCCAAATGGTGATATAAGACAGATGAAATCCTGTTTGTCCCCATGCCATTTAGGTTGAGCAGTTCCAGGCACGCCAAGCAAGTACTAGCTATTTCATGGTTTATATCTACTCCATAATTGTTAAGTGATAAAGAAATAAAACTTTGGGCTTTATCTTTTTTAATCTGTTCTCTCCCTTCCATCCCACCCTCCCTCCAAGTATATAAGCACCTGTGAAACAATCTTGCTGAAATTTGGAGATGAAATGCCCAATTTGACTTGTTCTGTAAACAGGATTACCATGGGTCTTCAGTCCTTTTAACTCTAAGAAAAACTTGGATTGTGGTAATCAAATAGAAAATAATTTTGTTTACTCTGAACATCATGAAAACTGGACACCAGCAAGAGGCAAAGTATTGAAAGCAGAAGAGAAGCATCTAGAGGTTCCTTTTTCTAGGCTAGTAGCATACAGAATCTTAATGTTGGCATGCTTTTGGAAGGTGGCCCAGAGGCAAATAGCCATTCCATTTCCTCTATCCATCAGAAAAAACAAAGGAAGTACTCTATCAGAAAAAAGTCTAGGAATGAACTACACTTCGAACTTGGGTTGAAACTAAATCACATAAAAATCATTTCCAGTAAGGCTGTATTAGTGAAATACCACCAAAAGCGATTACCGCCTTGTTTCTAACCTTTCAAACACTTCCACGTAGTCTGGGGCATACAATAAAGCGGAATGTTAAGAGTAAGCCAGGTAATTAAGGTACTGCAAAATAAATCACCAGGACAACAAAACATGCCTGAAAGTTATTTTATTTGTTCATAAGGTCTGTGCGTTACAGCAAGCGTAAGTTTAGCTACTGTGAACAAAGCTCAGCTTGGAACAGCATTAAATGTTTAAACCATAGAGATGTACAGTGAGTAGAGCCCACTTTGCACATACCACACTGTTTTTCTATTTCTGGAACGTATCTAACATTCATAGATTACAGATCTTTAAGATCCTTCTGGATGTTCCATAATGTATCCGCGCTCTTTTTCAACTGAGCCACCTCATCATCCTTCAGCTTTTGGTTGATGACACTTGTTAATCCAGAGCTACACAGGACAGCAGGAAGGCTTAAGAAGACATCATTATCAATGCCATACATGCCCTGCCACAAACAAAAGAGATTACTCAGACATAAACACATCACCCCAGAGCTCAAGACTCATTTTGCCACCTGCAGAACTTTTCAGTCACGTCTGACAAAATTCAATAGCACAAAGCTGGCTCAGACCAAGGAATAAGCAATACCAAGATGGCTGATTTCAGAAATCACCACCTCAAAACCCCTCAATAGCTAACAAAATTCAAACAGTATTAGGGCAGGTCTTTTTCCTAATATAGAAGGAGCTGCAAGTTCAGCCCACTCTGAGTCCTTGCTGCACCAGGGGTTATATGGCACAGTATACTACTTCAGACTAGTTGCAGTAGTTATGCTTATAAAACTACAAAAAACTACAAAAGGACACAGTTCTCTTCTATAACACTTCTGCTTAGGTTCACAGAATCACAGCTGGGCCTCCATGAAGCTTTCCATTTTGCACTGAAGCTTCCTTTTAATGAACCTGCATGCCACACATGGGAAATTTGACACAGGGTTGTACAACATTGGGTAGAGTACAGAGAACTTATTTTCAACTCCATGCTTCTGATAAGGGCAGGCTAAGAGGTCAGACTAGAAAAAAATTCCAACAGCAAGCTCCCATTTTAAATTCAAAGCAGTATTTTACAAAGCTACCTTTGTACAGCACCTTGCTCACTGAGACTATTTAGCTTTTCCATGACAACAAAATGCACTAGAACATCAAATCGGCCAACACTTCTTACCTTTACCAGTGTTGAGACTGAGTGAACACGGCACAAGTTCTTCAGCATGGTCTCGCAGAGCTCAGCAACACTAAGGCCAATGGCCCAGTTTGTGTATCCCTTAAGTTTGATTACCTCATAGGCACTAAGGAAAGATTGAAATACAGTTGTATTACAATGTCTTCAAGACATTGTGTGAATTGGAAGTTTTAAGAGTAATGTTTCCCCATTAGAGAAAATCTGAAACTTCTGTGACATACTGCAAGTTTTGGAGTTAAAATGTAGGAGAGTTACACATTTCAGTATTAGAGGATAAAGCATGAAGTCTACATTATTCCTTATGTAAAATAAAGAAGCCATGTTGTTCTCACTGGATAGCTGAAACGAAAAATAGCTTCCATCTATGAACGGTCATTACTGTCAAGTAGAAAAACAGATACCTACAACTGAACAACTTCTCAAAATGACTTAAATAGAGACCACCTGAAATAAGCAAACATTTAAAAGTCAAAGCCATTCACTACTTACATACACCCTAATTTTTTACCCGACACCTGTGTACACTTTTTACCAGTAGAGTATTTATTTCACAAGTGAGACAAGTGATTTAGCAACATGTATAGTTACCTCTAGACAAGTTTTCCTAAATAAAATGAATAAAATTTTCCCCAAATTAACTCCAAGACTGTGCTCACAGAAACATACTACTTTCCCTAGTCTTGTGCCCTTTAAATAAAGTTAACCATTTAAGAAGTTACTTGTGAGAGAGCTACAAATCCACACAGAGCCAAGCAGTGCAGCACTAAAGTGGATATGTTATGCAGTAGCTTGTCTTGCTGCAGGATAATAAAGCTTACCAACTGAAATCCTGCATTTCTGTGTTTAAACCAGTAGTTCCACCTATTCATACAATCCTCTAAAGAAAAGGGCATGAAAACTGCAGCAGAATGGAGAGGCAGTGACAAGGGGCCAGTGTGCAGACCAGCTATTTTCAGCATCATATATATATACACCTTATTCCTCAAGCCACTGTACCTTTCAACTACTTGCTTGTGGACCTCCTTCCAGTTCTCACTGTCTTTGTCAGTTCCCATGGCAGGATTCAGCTCCTGGAGCGAAACACCTGCCACATTAACTCCACTCCAAACAGCCACTGCAACAGAAAGAGGACGTAAGTTTCCATAGTAATTAGCACCTTCCCCTCCACTTTTCTATCTCCCTAAAATAACTGGAAACAAAAGTATTAGTTGTAACCACAGTAGTGTTTGAAGCAGATTTCAAATTTTCCTTTAATCTCAGTTAATTCCAAGAACCCTGAGGGACAGATATTTAGTGCTGACACCTTAATGAGTCCATTACAATAAATGAAGAACAGAACTTCCAGTCCTTGGAAGGTGTAGGTAACTACTTCTGAAGTCAGAAACCTCAAATTCTAGCAAACAGGCACATCTTAGCTGTTCAAACTTTTCAAGCTAATTTTACTCAAAAATTGCAGCAAGCATGTATTTGCCGTCCCTCTAATCAGTATTAAAATTCCTGAAGACTAACCCTATTTTCCTGACTAATAGGGCGACAATATGCAAACTTAACATATCCCTTCATTTTGGCAGCTTACAGGAAGACTCATTTTCTTTGATCCTGTGAAGTTGGTTACTTCAAAGCAAAAACAACTATGACACTGAAGCAAGATGAGCACTCTGTATGCTTATCCAAGCTTTGCTTTTGTTACAGTGTAGGGCTAGCTTCAGTAAATACCATTTTTGATCAGACACTGTATTTTGATCACATGCAATGGAACACTGAAGATGTGGCTCCCCTAGAAATACTCAGCACTAAAATTTAAAGCAGTATCAATCTACACAGATGTTCTGCTGCATCATTTCAAACTCAAAATGCATGAACTAAGACAATTAAGCTTCTTTTATTTCATGTGGTTTTAAAAGACATCTTATCTTCTAAATAGCACAAAGAAAAGTCACAAAATAAGGGATAATTTTGTTAGCCTGAATGTGAATTGATACCTTTTTCTGCTACTTCCATCAAGCTCTGCCATTGACCTAACAAGAGCTAATACTGCTTTCAGAAGAGAACTGTGCTACAGGCTATGTTATAATACTCCAAAACGAGGATAAACTTTAACTAAGAAAACTGGCCTTTTCAGTTCAGGGTTTAATCATACACTCACAATCATTTTTATTAAAGTATGTAACTGAACTTCCTGGACTAGTCTTAATTCTAATCTTCGTAAGAATACAGCAAAGTGATAGTTACTTTAGCTCAGCTGCATCTGTTCTTTCAGAATATTTTAACACCCCTCAGGCCTCTAACATCGTATTGCTTATTCCCAAGGAGGCTTGTCAGGAGTGCTCCTTACCACTAGAATCACCATGTTCTCCCAAGATCCAGCCATGGCAGCTGGTTGGGTGGATACCAAGTCTCTCAGACATCAGATAGCGAAATCTGGCTGTGTCTAGATTGCAGCCACTTCCAATCACGCGGTGTTTTGGCAGGCCACTCAGCTTCCAAGTGACATAGGTCAATATATCCACTGAAAAGAAAAACATGCACAGTAAATGAAACCATTTGCATATACTGAGAATGCTCCAACAATTACTCTACTGCTAGTAATAGTGCAGTCAGGAGGACTTGGAACAGTTGTGCTCATTACTCAAAATACTGTAGGTCTAACTTAATTTGCAGATAAAAATGAATGCACCACTTGAAATTTAGGACCATTAAGCTACTGTTCAGAGAAAACTGAGCAAGATCTGTAGAGATTAGTATCCTACCAGCTAAAGCTTGAGAAACTTTTTTTGTCACAGTAAAACCCCTAGGGCTTCCAAAATTGAGGCTGAACTCATATGGTTAAAACATTCAAGCCATCTCCTGACATAATGTTACCTTCCACTTCACCATCACAGTAAGAGGTAAAGTAATGTACAATGAAAAATGGTTGAGATTTAGCAACTAGAAAGAGTAGGTAACTACTTCAATGTAATTTCTTGAACAGATCTGTGCATTAAACAGTTTCTGGACTGACTACCTGTGTAGCACAAAAAGCCAGATAAGCAACACACTTACCTGCATGTGGTCCTAATAATAAGAGTTTTAGGAGAAACAAACAAACACACAAACCCAACCCCACCCCCAACCAACCAAAAAAAAAAAAAAAACACCCAAAAAAGAAAACACCAAAACACAAATAAACAAACAAAAAGACCCAAAAGCAAAACCAACAACAAATCTAGGTTTGGGTAGACAGAGAAAGGGATGCAAGGACAGAGAGAACTCTACATCAAATGTCAGAGCAAGAATAATAAACAGACTGCAATAATTATGGCTCACACTCTCAAAAGCCAGCCAGTGCTCAGAAGGAAAAGTATTTCTGCACGTAGATCTGAAATACATAGTCATAGAATCAATCACGTTGGAAAGGACCTTTAAGATCATCAAGTCCAATCATTCCCCAGCACTGCCAATTTGTTCTGCTCAGGTACCAAAAGCACATTATCTTAATACAGTTTACACCTTGCTGTTGTAAGCGGCATGGTCACCAAGCACAGCTTTCTTACAGCTTCATATGGGGGAGCTCCTGCTGGGATCAGTGACCTGTACAGACTACAGAGCTAACAGCTATGGAACAGCTGCTCCAGAGAGTCTAACTTTTCAACCTACAGTTGGTCTTTCCACAGGACAGGCTGCGGACAGCACTGAGGTAGAGCCCAGACAGATCCAGGAAGTTAAAAATGGAGGGATATCAAGGTCACACACCAACACACATACAGCAGACACCCCTGAAGTCCATTCTAAAGGACTCACAGTAACCTCCACTACATAAGACAATTGGACAAAACTACACACATCTTGAGAACACAAAGCATAAAAGTAGTTTTGAAAAATTACATGTAATTTTCCTCCTGTACTCCTCCTCAGGTGGTCAGCCTATGAAGGAGACATTCCCTCAAGCTCTCAGCCCCCCCACCAGACTATTTACAGCATCATTTGAGAGTTCTGAAGGTTCTGAATGGCTTTTGGGTACCCTTGAGACCTGCCTGCTGATTGTGATGGGGAAGCAGAGTCAGGTTTGGGTCTTGTCTAGGGTTAGATGACGATATAGGAGGACCAAGAGATTTTCCCCAAGGCTGGACAGTCATGAGTGGCAGGGTGTGTGGGATAGCATAGGGAAGTATCTAGGTCAGTGGGCCCCTCCAGTGCTTCCAAGAGAGTACACAAACATGTAATAACTACGCCTTTTCTAATCTAACTGAACTATGCGGTACAATTATGCTTTCCCCCACCACAAACTTCAGTATGCAAATTATTTTTCCTGCAAATATAGACAAGACTATACGGTCAGTTCTTCATCATGAAAAAATGGCCGTATCATAACCAGACACCAAATAAAATTATGACTTACAAAGAGTTTAAAAGCAAAATGGATGTGCCCTTTAGAGACAAAAATTTTAAACTACCTACTGCTGAAAGTATGTAAAGAACCAAAGTATT
This sequence comes from Forpus xanthops, assembly GCA_032466535.1. Classification (NCBI taxonomy): domain Eukaryota; kingdom Metazoa; phylum Chordata; class Aves; order Psittaciformes; family Psittacidae; genus Forpus; species Forpus xanthops. Next base: position 21,284 of record JASSUY010011827.1, read on the forward strand.
TACCATGAAGCATGCTTTGAAAATACAGACACCATGAGAAGTTCTGAATAAGGAGGGCATTAGGAAGTACAGAATATGTTTGTACTCTAGTGTTAGCAACTACATGGCAGATGTGCACATAAAGCTATTAGTTTCTGACATTCAATTTTAATTTGAGAAGATTGAAAAAATAAAATATTAGTTCTCAAACAAATAGAATTTGTAAGCTTTTTAGGGAAGGTCTGCCTTACCTGGGTTGGAAACCACCAGAATGGTACAGTTGGGGCTGTATTTGATAATCTGAGGAATGATGAATTTGAAGACATTCACATTTCTCTGAACCAGGTTGAGACGACTCTCCCCCTCTTGCTGACGAACTCCTGCAGTTACTACCACAATCTTGGAGTTGGCTGTGACAGCGTAGTCTACAACACAGCAGAGGAGAGAAGACACAGAATGTGTTATAGACTTATCACCGATTTCAATAGTGTTGTGTTCATACAGGTATTACGCTCCACTTTGCATTCAAACCCCAAAACCAGCGTCACTTATTAACCTTGTCCCAGTATATGAGTATGTGGGTCTTGAAAGCACATTCAACCCCTCTGAATCTCATTTCCATTATCCAAATAACAATAGTATTTATTCTACAAAGAGGTACTAGAGTTATATGAAAATAGACTTTATTCAGCAAGCCCAAAGCTGTGTAGCGGCCATTAGAGATATAAAAGAAAACCCAGATTAATATCCAATCCCATTGTTACCCTGTTCATCTGAATTCTCATCCCATTTCATATGCTTTAACTTTTCAAAGCTAAATCCTTAGACTTCTTAAGGATTACACAACTAATACTCCATTATTAAGAAAACTCACAGAGTATCAGTATTAAATAAAAGAAACTAAGGTTCACCTTTATCTGCCACAATCTTATGAGTGTGAAGGAACAAGCTCCCGTGCTGTAGATCCATCATCTCTCCTTTAAGTTTGTCTTCCAAAACATCAACCAGAGCAAGCTCATCACAAAGGTCCTCAAAACAACAACATTTCAAGGAGTTAATGAAGCATTTAACTTGCATTTTAAAATTACTTCTAAGTTGAGCCATATTACATTTTAAAGTAATGTATTACCAACCTGAAAGTCTCACTTCTCCAAAGGTAAACCAGTAGGACAACGCTATCTTGGTGTTCTGATGTACAGTTCTCAAAGTAACAAAGTCAGAGACTATAGTACAGGTTCATAAAACTCAGATTTTCCAATAAGGACGTAACTTGTGGGGAGTTTAAGCGCACAGCTAACCTTTTGATAGCAAGGCACTTCATGATTTAGTTTATATCTTAGGAAAAAAAGTTGTATCTTTCAGAGTTGTAACAAACCTTCTAAATCCATCCAGCAGTCAATTATCAACTAAGTATTCTATAATAAAATTTCTTCAGGTAGTTAATTTCACAAAAATACAGAAAGATCACAGACTTATTTTAAAGATAAATAGGGAGATAACTTCATACAATTTCAGAATACAGGAATAGCAGTGGTTCTGCTCTAATGCAAACTTTTACTACCTTTTGATAGAAGCATTTACTACCCTCATAAATTCTAATATACTGAAAGGCTTATAATTTAGTAAATTATACCAAGACTCAAATTACTACTTCTATTTTCCAATGTATCTATAGCCCATTTGAAAGCAGTTAAGCTATTTTTATGCCCCTGAAAAATAAACTGTAAGAAACCTTTTTTACCTTTATATAAAAGGTAACACTCATTACTTCACATGGAAATATTAATTATTAGCATTAAGTAAATTACTTTAAACACACAATATGCACTGGTTTTCCTGTGGAAAAATATATTTAATGCTACGCAAATATGATTTTTTTTTATTTTCTACTTTAAAATACAGTTAGAGTTTATTGTTTTTCTGCATTGCTTCCTTTCACAGCTAACGTGATCAACTTCAGAAGGAAAACAAAACAATCTTTATCTGCACTTGTTATGTCCTCACAATAGTCTGCAGGGTAAAATTAAAGTCAAAGTTACATAATCATGATGAAAAAGTATCCTTAACTGAAATCACTAATGTTAAAACCAAGTTACTGTAATCAGAATTTGAAAAAATAATGTGTGCACATGTGCAATTATGGACAGATTTATATACATAATATACACTGTCTGACAATATGGGATTTTAGTCTAGACCTTGCAGCCAATATTCACCAGACTCAGCAGGTTCAAGGAGCCAGCTGCCACTGAAACAGAAGACTGCTTGGAATACCTACAGTGACTAAATTTAATGGATTTGCATCAGCATTATCTAGAATTCAGTTAATTATAAGCACACACACAAATAAAGTCTACACAGTCACCAAGTGCAACTTAAAATATTCATATTTGAAAACAGCTGACTTGCGACTGTGGAGATGTTTCCATTTTGCAAACGCCATGGCAACATCAGTGACTTCTCTCTGAGAGGGATCTAAAAATAATAGTAGTGGCATTCAAATTCATATATTCAATACTAAACCAGTAAACTGAAATTAGCATTATCATGCCAATTTTATAAAATTCAAAGCCATCTAAAGCTCAACTGCATCTACATATTAAATTATAGAAAATTTAACTATAAAATTTTATGCCACAGTTTAATCAAAAGACATCCTGAGGAGCCAGCCATCTTGCAGTAGTAAAAGCCACTTCGTATTGGTCAACATACAGCTAAATATGAGCCAGGAATGTGCTCAGGCAGCCAAGATGGCCAATAGCATCCTGGCTTATATCAGAAATAGTGTGGCCAGCAGGGACAGGGTAGCGATCATTCCCCTGTGCTTGGCACTGGTGAGGCTGCACCTTGAATCGTGTAGTCAGTTCTGGGCCCCTTCCTATGAGACACTGAGGTGCTGGAGTGTACCCAAAGAAGAGCAACAAAGCTGAAGGGTCTGGAGCTCAAGTCTTATAAGGAGCAGCTGAGGGAACTGGGATTGTTTGGTCTGGAGAAGAGAAGGCTCAGAGGGAACCTTAACACTCTCTACAACTACCTGAAAGGTGTGTGTTGGTCTCATCTCCCAAGTAACAAGCAATAGGACAAGAGGACCTGGCCTTAAGTTGAACCAAGGGAGGTTTAGGTTGCATATGAGGAAGTTTCTCCTTGAAGGAAGAGTCTGGCATTGCTGCCCAAGGAAGCAGTTGAGTCCCCATCCCTGGGGGGTATTTAAATATATGCAGATGTGGTGCTTAGCGACATAGTTTAGCAGGGGACTTGATGGTGCTAGGTTAACATTTGGATAAATCATAAAGGTCTTCTCCAATCTAAATGATTCTATGATTCTAATTCAGTGACCAACCAGAAGCAGATGGCTTTGTTATAAAATTGTTTTATACTGCAGCTTATATTTGTAAAAGAATAAGAGAAAGCACAAGCCTGGTTGAAATAAACTCCATCATGCCACAATCCAAGCTTGAAAATTTCAAAAATAAACCAAACCATTTTCACTCTGAGTTTGGTACATAAAACTCATTAATCGTGCCTGTATTTCTGAAAGCACAACTTGATCCTGCTTAGAGCAGCACATTAAACACAGAGGAATGATGGATTGCAGTGAAGTTTGTGGTAACTTCACCTCACTAACTCACTGCCAACCTCACAGCTCACTCACTGCCAACCTGAACATTTGTTCAAAAACAAATGAGTTCAGACCACGAGAGCTGAATATTTGCTTCAAACAAAAAAAGCACTGTGAACTGTCACTGCTTTTCCATTCAATTTCTCCTTTAGTTACACAGTTTTAAGAACCATTTTTTAACTCCCACATCAGTACCTAGTTTCACTGTGACCTTTTCTTACTGTCACTTTCTCCTTGCTCACAAGGCTCATGAACATCAGCACATGAAAACCCTTAAAAACTTTAATTATTCAAAACGCAGTACTGTCAAACATACATCCTCAGGGCAAGCGATAGAAGAAGGATCTCCAAATAAAATACAGTTGCTTCAGAGGTATATGCAAGATTTTTTATCTCAGTGCGCTACCCAATTTAAGATCTGCCCCTGCAAATGAGTAGGGCAAATCTGTTTATCCCTTAAGAAAAGATATGCAGCTCTCATTTAGTTTGTTTTTTGGTTTTTTTTGGGTTTTTTTTTTTTTTTGTGGGTTTTTTTTTTTGTGGTTTTTTTTTTTTTTCCAAAAAAAGAGCAAGAATCAAATTTAACTCATCCACAATACTCTTTAAAAACAAAGCACAAAGTATAAAAGATCCTCATTGCACAAGCCTTTGCTTTGCTCACAGACTGCAACATAGGATCTGCCAAAAAACTCCCCCAAAAACCAGTAACAGGAAAAGTCAGAATAGCCTCTAAATTCATCCCTCTATTTTTAGGTTTTGGGAGACTACCTAAACCTCCCTGGTAACAGTGAAATCATATAAAAAAGCAGCAAGGGCTTAAGAGAAATACAAAACCCTACCAAATGGAGTAGCAGTTATTACTGCACACACATATTAAAAGAACAAAAATCAAAACACACACAGCTCTGATTCCTATCCCGTATGTCACATTAACTTCCATACTGTCCGCATTCTCTGCCCAGCAGAGCTCTCCCACCAAGCAAACTTCAGCTTTGTTGTGGAAGAAAGTTTAAAAAAGAAACAAAAGTTTGGCAGGGGCTTCAGAGCCATTGCTTACTGTACGTTCCCAGCAGCCTGCAAAACAACTCTGCCTAATGAGAAATTCATTACTAAGCACAGATGGACAGGGGAGAGCACGAGGAGAAACTGAACGGTGAGGTCAGCCTTGCAGGAACAGTGTAAGACATTGCTTGCTTACACGAATTGTAAATGATTCATTCCTGCACTAACCTACCAAATTCCCCACCATTTGCTAAGACAAACAAGAAGCGCATAACATGACAACAGTGGGAGCTTGAATAGCACGTTGTCCTTGAGCTGTACCTTTCCCAGGATGCTGATAGCACAGGCCATCCCAACCTGTCCAACCCCCACAACAGTTATCTTGTTGTTCGGGACTGTGGATCCTGCAGCGATGGGGGCAATCAGCTTCTCCTTGAGAGTAGCCATGGTTTTCTGCAGGGACAGAGAGATTTGGTTCACAGCAAGACACAGGAAACTAGAACACGTGCTCTGAATTGAAGAGGTCACTGCCACTGCCGGAAACTTGCCGATGGAAGTGCTGGCAGTCCCTGCGGATGGCGGCTGACGTACGGCAACACAGGGGCACGCTGCCCTTGTGCGGGGCTCTAAAACCCCACGAGTTACCAGCCCACCCAGCCCTCCTGGGACACATAGCTTTGGCTCCCATCCTTCCCTGCATTTGACGCTGCCCAGAGACAGGCTGAAGTGGGGCAGGGGCTGTTTTGGCAGCACGTAATGGAATATCTTTCTGCTGGCTGCTCCCCGGAGCCTCCCTGCAGAGGACAAAAACTCTTTCTGCTTTAACGCCTCTGTGGCATTCACCTCCCTTCAGAACGCCCATCAGGGCTGCGGGACTGGTAACAAAACCACGAACCAGCCTGGGAGCACGCAGCCTGCAGGGATTTCCCCTGCTCGCTTGCGTTCTGCCCCGAGCCTCCCCGCGGGGATCGCACGGAGCCCTGCGCGGTGCCTCCGACCTTCCCATTCATCGCCCCCTTCCCGCACATCTCTCCCCTTTCCGGGCCAGGCTGGGGGTGCAGCCCTTGCCCGGCCAGACCATAGGCCGCCGAGAGGCCGGCACACGCGGTCACCCCGCGGGTGCCTGAGCACAGCCCGTTGTCTCCATCCCACCCGAACCCGCAGAAGCCACAGCCCGACCCCGGCCACCGGACCCCCACCGAGGCAGGGACCGGCCACAGCGACCCGCCATCCGACCGCCATCCGAGCGCCGCACACGGATGCTCGGCCCCGGAGGAAGTCAACCGGTCACTGCGGGACCGGGCCACCCGGAGATAACCTGGGCGACCACCCGGTGTCCCCCATCCCTGGGAGCGGATTCCGCTACCTCGGCTGTTTCCATACGCACCCGGAATGCCCAGAACGGAGACAGACGGCAGCAGCAACCTCCCCGCTACTCGGCCCTCGGTCAATGAGGACTCCGCAGCAGAGGGGGCGGCCCTGCGGGCAGGGCCTACCCGGCCGCACCGCCCTCCGCACCGCCCTCCCCGCCGCTATTGGGGAGGCGATGGCCTCCACACTCAATCCCCGCCAAGGGCGAAACCTCAAGGGTGCCGCCGCTCCGCCTCCCTCGCCCTCCGCGTTGCGGGGACTGTGTGGCTGCTCAGGGCAGGCGGGCCCGGCTTCCTTGCCTCTGACTGCGTCGTGTGCTGCTGCAGGGCCGGCTGACTGGGGCTTGAAGCGCCTCCCCGCCGGTGGTGCGGGCCTGGCTTGGCGGGGCCTGGGTCAGTGGTGGGAGTTGGCGCAGTTCGGTGTGAGGGGAGCGTTGCTCCTTGTTGGGAGCCACAAGAGACCCGTGGTCTCACCGAGTTTACCTTCCCAGTTAGCTGACGAGGTGCAAGCGTTAGCACTGTCCTTCTGGCCGCAGACATGGCCAGAAGGAACGTCCAGGGGAATCCCTGCAAGCTAGCAGTTGAGCAAAAATGAGGCATTTTACGCGATTTTGTTCCCGGGCAGAGTTGCTCGAATTAGTGGTATGTGATTTGTGCGCTCGCTGCTTTTTGCCCTGCAGCTGGCTTCGGTTGAATTGCTTTTTGTCGTGGAACAAACGCCGAGGTGCCAATGGCGCGCCTGCTGTTGGCAGCAGCGAGGCCTGTAACCTGGTGCAGGGCCACAACCGCGCCTCCTGCCCTTCCCGCTCCTTCGGGGCTCGGCACATCGCGTTGGCTGTTCCGCCGTCTCCCGGGGCAGCATCGCTTTGAAACGAGTATGTAGGACCCGTGAATGAGCCCCTGGAGCGTTAATGACATTCTGTGCCTGGTTAAAGTAATAAGCACATCTGTTACTGAAAGTAACAGTAAAAATCAAATGATAGGACACGCTTTCCCTCTGACCTATGGAACAGATAAAAGTGCAAATTTGGGTATGCAATTTGCCACTGTTGCTGGGCACAGAATAATCACAGAATGGCGGAGGCAGGGAAGGACCACTGGAGGTCATCTAGTCCAATCTTCCTGCTCAGGCAGGGTCACTTGCAGCACGCTGTTCACAGTTGTGTCAAGATGGTTCTTGAATATCTCCAGGCGTGACTTGTCAAATGTAGAACCAACACATGCGAAATAGGAGAGTATCAAAGCGTATTTTCTCCTTTATGCTGTAATGTTTCTTCTTTCTAGCTTTAAAGTAAGAAAGCAGAGGCAAACACTGTATTGTATGTAGTTTCGCTGGGAAATAAAATAAAACTTTAGGTTCCTCATCACACATCACCTGTCACAAGAGGGAAGACAAAGCAGTAGATTTCAGTTGTCCCAGATAAGTCATTGGATTAAACATAACTAGGCAGAGTGCTGCACCCTGCCTGCGTTGTGGCCAGTTTAAGGTTGCATTGATTTTTTTTTTGCCAGGTATTTTGCCACGTTAGTAACTGGATTAATTCCCTCGGGCTTGCCAAGCAGCAAAACAAACACTGGTGCCAGCACGGGGAGAAGTGGCAAGCCTGAGTGGTGAGGAAAGGGTGAGGCCTGTTTTTAAGTAACTACCTAACTGTGCCCTACTTCAGATCTTTACATTGTTCAACATTGCAAAAGGTCCCCTGGAGAGAAAAAAAATACCTTAAGCCATCCACATGACACTTCAGGCAGAAACTTGCTGTAAGAAAATAGATTCAAGACTTTGGTAACTGCAGCTGAAACGGAGCTGAAGGTAAATAATAATCACATAGTAAAATGCAAGAGTAAGAAAATGTATCCTGTATAATCACAAAGGGAACATGCGCAGTTGACCTTCGAGAAAATGAAGGAGGGAGAAGGAAGGTACAAGAGAGGGTAGGGAAGGATCAGAGCAAGGTTTTTGCATTTCTGAAACAGAACCAAGGAGCCATGCTTGTCCTGCCAGTGCCTATTGTGAGGAGCACTCCCCTCTGCATAGTGTCTTCTTTGGACAGGATCCTTCTCTCTCCTTATGCACATTCAACAATCAGTTATTTTAATAGCATTTGTAATTAAAAAGAGAAGGAAATGCCACTTTCTGATTTGCAAGATCTTAAAGCTTTTAGAGGCAAACCGGACCATTTGCACATGCCACAACAGCTCTCCTAGGCCCTTGTTCAGATCAGGCTTCGATTTGCTCACCATGTTAATAGTACAGTGCACTTAATCCCCACCCTGAAGCCCTTCTGGTCGAAATAGACCAGGCCATTGCAGGCTGACCAAAGAAAGATTATTCCCTCTTCCAGCTTTTTGTTATTTACTTATTTATGGTTTCAGACAACAGAGGATTGAGGCACAGAGAGATGAAAAGATCTCCCTAAGGTCACAGGAGAAGTCTCCTGGTGACAGGTCACCGTTTCAAAGTTCAGCTCTAGTTTGGCAACGTTGGCATTTTTGATGAAGCACAGTTTTCCAGAAAAACAAACCCTCATGTTGAGGAGCACAGTCTAAATAAATTTGCCTGATAACCTTCATAACAATTACAACATAGCTTTTGTGTGTACATTTTAATCAGATTTAACTTTTTGCTTATATACAAAGTGTGTAATCAGATAAGTCAAGATACTTCACTACTTGTATCTGTCCCGTCATCTTCCCAAAACACGTGAAAGTAGATAGGATTTCCCTCCTGTTTCTTTTTTTTACCAAAATTAAACCTGATTGGAAACTGAGAACTCTACTGGTAGAACTCCTTCCAACAGCAAAATGTTGATGCTCTGATGGCCAGGGTCTGGTGGTGTCTGTAGCCCTATGGTAGTAGTTGTCATGACAGACGTAACCTAGGAAGGAAAGGGACCCATTATCACAAGAACATGGGATGTGAGCCTGGTGGCAGGAGCACATACGGTGAAGGGTGGTTTTCTGTCACTGTGTTAAATCTCAGGTCATCAGGCTGCAAGATGGGTGTGCTCCAAGTGTTATTTCACATGGCTGTGATGGAGAAAGAAGAATTAGTTGCCTAGCTGTGCAAAATGCAGAGAACTGAATTCATCCCCTGGAAATGACAGATGCTGAGTTAAAATTCTGGTCCTCCTGTATTTAAATTCTGTGGTTATTCATGTAGATTTTTCATCACACAATAAACAAAAATTATCTTGGAGTGGCAGTTAAAAGCTTCTTTACCCCGGTTTTATTTGAAGGAATGGTTTCTTATTTTTTGGCAATGGGCCTAATTTCTGTTTAATCTTTGCTTAAAGATTATACAGTGCTATACAGATAATACATTCAGTAGTTAAGTGCTTTATAATGTAGTTAATTTTAAAAAAGCAAACAAAAGCATCCCGTGTGTGTGCACAAGTTTGCAGTGATCACCTGCAGTTGAAGTTCCTAGTGTTGGTGGGAAAGGTAAGAGGATAAAAATCTTTACATAGAACTTTCTTATTAACTCATCATAATAGCCTGCATTTTTGAATGTAACCTTGATTTTCCCTCTGTTTTGGAGTACTTGCATACGTAAGTACCTGCAATCTCTGACTGCTTGCACAGACATGCAGAAGCTGAACAGGAAAGCATAACTGGGAGCTATGGCAAGTGATCAAGTGGGGCTTCTTCCTGTAAACTAGCATCACAGTGGAGTGAGGCCTGTGTACCAGTGTTTGGGACTATCTTGCAAAAGGAATGAAATGCAATGATCTTGATTAATAAACTTCTTTAATGTAGGGAAAAAATGATCATAAAATTTTGTAGTGAGGTAAGTAATAGCACTCAGTTTGTAACAACAAAACTGCATTGAGAGCTCTGGCTCATTAAAAAGTTCAGAAGAAACATCAGCTCCCAAATAAAGTGGTAAGTCAGAAATGGAACAACACCATATTTACATGATATTCACATATGGCTCTGGCAAAGAACCTTCTCTCCATCCCATGTCCCCAGTGACTCTTATATCCGTGCACAGTGGTTCCCTCTTCCCCCCACTGTGCAGTGTAACTGTTGGGAAGGTTCTCTGTTCTGCTTATCATGGTGAAATATAATCTTAAAAATAAAAATGGAAGGAACATCCTAAAAAAAAATTTGTCAAAAATCCTAATATTCATCTTTAAATTATCTAAGAAATATTTTGAAACATTTCTACTCTGCTATGATCCAGTTTGTACACCATTCATGAATAAACAGAAGTCTGTCTTTCACAAGAACCATTCAGCCCGTGTCTTTCAAATGCAAGCAAAATTACATAGAATCGAAAGTTAGTATGACATGCAGACAATTATTTTTATCAATAGATGGATTTCTATACAGCAAGGACAGTTTATTTTCTCTGAACTGGCAGAACTACTGCATTTCTCAGAAAATGCAGTAGTCCTGAGATTTTTGTGTATGGATTTTATGTCTGAAGAAGTGACTATGGCTTTGTCAGCCTAACACCTCTCCAGACGTAAATGCAAAGCCATGTTTATGCTGAAGAGGTTTTCACATCATTGAAATCAGCCACTGTAGTCACATACTGTAGCATGTCCGCCTGAAGAGTGACATGTGCCACCACAACTTATTTTGGTGCAAAGATTTTTATAGGAGTACTGTATAGTATATTGTATCATGTTTTCATGAGTTTTTCAATAGTACTTCGCATAGAAACACGTATAATCTCTTTAATGGCTTCTGAAGTAGTTCTGCAACTGCAGGCAGTAAGTCCTGCAGGAGTCAGTTCCAAGTTTCCTAGTATGCACCTTGTACTTGGAGAAGATATTATACTCTCTGTATTTGCCACGCCTGGATGTTGCTTGCTGAATTTTGCCAAAGAACATATTTATCTCTCCCACTGCTGCCTAGCCATTCACTTACATGACCCTACAATTTACCATGTTAGGTATTCCTGTAATTCTGAAGACAGATCAAACACATTTTTGCCTGTTTAACAGAAACAAACTTCTGCCCATGCTCTCTAGTACAGCCACTGGCTGCCAGCCACTGCCTTTGAATCAGACTGCTGAAGGGTCAAGGATCAGCCTCCCTCCTGTTTGGAAAGAATCCACTGATATTTTAACTCACCTTTGCCACATTGCACTCTGGACCCATACTGCTCTGCAGTTCTCAGAGCAAGCTTTGTGGAAATACTGTGAACGCAACTGAGCTTCCAGTGAGCATTATTTAACATGTTTCCTGGTACTGAGGAATGTTTGGCTTCATCCCTACAGCCAAGGCCCCTGTGAAGGCTAGGAAACATGCACTTTGCACTGAACCCACTGAGGACTCATGGTGGCAGGGATTTGTTGACGGAAGTTGGTAGAGAGCAACAAGGTGATGTGGGGGAACATCCTACCCTTGATGGTGCTGGCCTTATGGAGAGTGGAGAGAGGACCGTGGGCAGATACAGTGTGTCCGTGTGTATCTGAATGCTAGGGAGACTCCTGGAGTGTCCTCAGTCATGGCTTCTTTCACCTGAGCAGGATATGTCCTGAGAGGTGGCAAGTAGCAGCAACACAGGAGCTGCTCCCCGAAAAAGGCACAGTTGCTTAGCACTCTCTGTCAGCCTGGTGGGCTTGGTCATGAGTGTATGCAAGTATCTATGCCAGGTTGATCTTTCTGAGAGATTTTATGTATTTCAAAGGAAGGGGTTTTCAGAATCTGAAAATAAAATTCATTGCCTTTAAAATCATGGATGGTGACATGCTGAGAAAAAGGGTTGTGCTGTGAGTCCGGAGTGCCCCTTGTGTTTGCTAATCTGCTCCTGTGGCTAGAGGGGTTTGCGGGAAAAAAAATACCATTGCTGAGAATGCAGACAGACACAAGTCCCACATGAAGCAAATGGGGTTGCATTTTCCAGTAGTGGTCCTAGAGGGTGATAAAAAAAGATCAGGTAAGACATCCACAGACACATTTTGAATCTTGTCCTTCAAACAATAAACCATAACCCAATTACCCAACCAGTTAAGCTTCCACTTTGGTTTGTAATCATGGTTTCATTTAGATTGGAAACGAACTTTCAGAACAGCAAGTGCAACTGTTAAGTTAGTACTGCCAATGCTATAGGCAAAGTGAGCCATAAGATTTAGGATGACTGAAGCAAATGTTTTATTTGCTTCAACAGGTGTCCACTTATAATTTCTATAATTCTTTTTAGTAACTGAGAGAAACTGTTGCATGGAACACAGACTCCCAACTGTGACCTTCTGACTTGCAGCTAAGTGAGAAGCCTGCAGAAGAGAGGACTTGAACCCCTCCTGTTACAGGGAGTGAATAAATGAAGCCTTCTCCAAATGCTAGTTCTTGCCTGGGGAAGCTCTTTCCAGACACACACACACACACACACACACCCATCAGAATTACTCCAGAAGCTATTTAGGGCATAGTAAGAGATGCTGGCTTAAAAACTAAGCCAGCTTGTGATGTTTTTGCCCTGTGCTGGCAGCTTCCAACACTGCATCACTGTTTGCTCATCACTGTTTGCTGCTGTCTTATCAGTATTGCTGTGATTGCGCTGGCTCAAAAGCAAATCCCTGTTTTCAGGGAGATCATTTCTATCAGTTTGTTTTCCAGCAGTGACAGCAGCATGAGAACAGGGGTGGGAAATTACAGTGTGGATATAGGGATTCTTTTAAGCCACAGTGATGGGTTGATCCTGGCTGGAAGCCAGGTGCCCACCAAAGCTGCTCTATTGCTCCCCTCCTCAACTGGACAGTGGAGAGAAAATATGAAAGGCTTGTGAGTGGAGATAAGGACAGGGAAAGATCACTCACCAGTTACTGTCACAGGCAAGACAGTCGTGACTTGGGTAAATTAGTTTAATTTATTATTAATCAATCAGAGTAGGACAATAAGAAATAAACCTGTATCTTAAAAACACTTTTCCCTCACCCATCCTTCTTCATGGGCTTAACTTTACTCCCAAATTCTCTACCACCTCCTGGCTGCCAGCAGTGCGTGGGAATGGAGAGTGAGGGTTGTGTGTTCATCCCATGTTGTCTCTGCCACTCCTTCCTCCTCAGGTGGAGGAGTCCTTGCACTTCCTCCCCTGCTCCAGTGTGAGGTCTCTCCCACAGGAGACAGTTGTCCATGAACTTCTCCAGCATGAGTCCTTCCTATGGACTCCAGTTCTTCACAAACAGCTCCACTGTGGGTCCCTTCCACAGGGCGCAGTCCTTCAGGAACAGACTGCTCCAGCACGGATCCCCATGGGTTCACAAGGCCTGCAGCCCTGCTCCAATGTGGGCTCCTCTCTCCAAGGGCCACCGGTCCCACCAGGAGCCTGCTCCAGCGCGGGCTTCGCACAGGGTCACAGCCTCCTTCAGACATTCCCCTGCTCCCGTTGGTGTTCTCCCCAGGCTGCAGGTGGAGATATGCTCCACCATGGACCTCCAGCGGTTGCAGGGGCACAGCCTGCCTCACCAAGGACTGTACCACGGGGTGCAGGGAAATCTCTGCTCCAGTGTCTGGAGCACCAACTCCCCTCCTTCTGCACTGACCTCAGTGTCTGCAGGGCTGCTCCTCTCACATATACTCACTCCTCCCTCTAGCTGCAATTGCTCTTGTGCACTAACTTTTCTCCCTTCTTAAATATGTTATCCCAGAGGTGCTACCACTGTAGGTTCAACCTTGGCCAGCGGCAGGTCCATCTTGGAGCTGGCTGGCATTGGCTCTGTCAGACACAGAAGAAACTTCTAGCAGCTTCTCACAGAAGCCACTCCTGTAGTCCCCCTGCTATCAAAACCTTAGCATGCAAACCCAATACAGCCACTTTTACCAATAAAGCTCTCCATTTACATAGCAGCCAAGGGTGACCTTACCCAATAGAGCCGAGTCAAAGGACCAGCTCCCCACTGAGGGAACAGGCAAGTCACAGAAATCTGCCCTCCACCCCAGCTCATCCCTTGTGCCCATCAGCTTTGATACTTCCCTGTTCATTTTGTGAGCCAGTTCAGCTCATTAAGTCATCTGAAGAGTATAATTTTTATTTTTGTTAAGTAGTTTTTTTGTTCATTAGCCAGCTGACTCTGTTCAGTGAAGTGCCCAGCAAACACCAGAGATAGCTCAAAAAGGGCCAGGATGAGCAGGTGCAAAGAGAGTCCCTTCCTTTTGTTGTGGCTGAGAAACACTAAATCAGATCTCTGCCTCTCCTGTAACTTCAGCCTAAATTAAGCTTGTGCTCTGAGCTCCTTTCTAAGGCAGCTTACATTTCTATACACCACAGAAGGAGCTGGAGATGGGGATTAACTTCCCAACTAAATTTAATCTATGTGAACAGCTTTTTCTGTTCCTAGTGTTGTAATTCCAACACTTCCTATTTAATGCACATCACGCACATCAACTTTGTAAATTGTCTTGAATAGACTAATCAGCCCTAGCAGCAATATCAGCTAACACAACCTACATTAGATAAGCACATCATTTTTTGACTTAGCATGTACCCGAGATTTACTGGGCACATTTCGCTTGTACTCTTAAAGTCCCTGTCTTCTTGTAAACTTACTAGCTAATATTGAGAAATGTGAGCAGCAGGAGGTTTGATAAGTTCAGAAAGTCACAAGCTCCCTGTAATTTGTTGATTTGCTTTTTGGCACCTGAAGAAAAGTAGGCAGAAATTTACCCTGCCTGTATTTTAGTTTTATTGGTCAGGAATTGGAATAGTAATAAAAGTCAATAGATTAAAAGGGTGCATGTTAAGTGACGGAGGCTTTTGGCTTACGAAGGTGCAACTAGAAATGGTTTATTTTGAAAGGTTAAAAAAATAAGGAAGTATTTTGCACGAAATGCATTCTGAAAGCAGGTAAAAACTGTAGTTTGTGGGACAATGACTTGTCCTTTTATAACCTTACTTTGACTGCTCCCCCTGGTTGGATTGGTTCTGTGCCTGCATGTTGGAGGCCATTATTGTACCTATTTTGAAAAGTTCATAGAACTGAAGCCAAAAAATTAATGCACATGAGGTGATAGGTATCAAACATCAAACCCCATCCCCATTTTTTCCAAATCATCCTTTTAGTTACAGATTGGTACTCTATTCATTGCTGCCCTTAGTGATCGCCATGTTTATTTATTTCTACATCAGTGAGTAGATTAAAAGCTCTTTACAACTACGTGACATCCTAAACTTAGTTTACTTTTCCTCGGTACAGGTGATGCATCTTGTAGTCACTCATTTTCTCAAACCTGTTGCAAATTGAAAATGTTGACTATGTGATGCTGCTTAATGAATTTCAAATTGTATCTGCCTGTATTATTTCACAACTTAATATAATTGGTGCTGTTGTATCTAATAGGTGATGTGGTGCTTACCTTTCAAATCCAGTTAATACACAGAGGTGATTACATTCAGCTTTCTCTTTAGTTGTTTCATCATTGTACAAAACATAGTTAAACTGTCTTGCCGTATGATGGTAAGTATACGAAGAGTACATTCACAGCCCCCCATCCCTGAACATTGCTTCATTTAATAAAGGAACTTGATGTCTGTCCGTTGTACGGGTAATTTTTTGCTGTCAAGAGTTCTAAATAGCAACTGAACAAGCTGTGTGAGAGTGGATGATCACCAATTGCTTATTGCTGTTACTTTTTGCACTAATTCTTTTCTTCCAGTTCTGCCAATGCTAAGACTTCATCAATGCTAGAAAGGATGTGGCAGTGCAGTTAGACTGAGAAAGTATGCCAGACCGTTCTCTTGGTGGAGGCTCATTTTGTAGAGCCTCCACCTTTTGTTTCTGGGGCAGTTTATATCACCTCTGAATATAAAACATTCTCTATCAACAAAACCACATTTGATATCTAGCATGTGCCTAAGTATGTGTAGATAGAGAACAGTTATACCGTGGCACAATTGCATAATTACATAGAGGAAGTGCTACTGGTACAGTGCAGTATTCTGACAAGCTTCAAATTAATATTACTGTGGTGGTGGCCCTTCTAATGACAGATCAGGGCACTGCTTCAATTTTGGTGTAGTAAATGGCAAAAAAATACAGTTGTGATTTCTGGCAACTTCCCAGTTTCTTTTTAATGTACCATTTGTGAACTGTAATATTATCTAAATTTCAATTGTAAGACAGTAACTATTAAAGGAAAGCATAAAAAATATGCAGAAAAAGGCCAGCCCTCTTCCACTTATTTTTGCCTTGAAAAATGCCTGTGGGCACTAGGCTTGGACAACTTTTACTTCCATGGATGGCTGCTCAGTGAAGGAAAGCACCTCATCAAAAGATCAGTCTAGCATGAGGCTGACACCATGATTCTGAAATCTGATGTGACAGAGGCCATCCTGAGCTTGCTCAATAGTCAGGTGTTGACCTACGGAATTTAATTGGCAAAAACACAGCTCCTCACAGTCATTAATGGCAGAATATCAGCACATGACACTTGATCCTGAGGGCAACTTTACTAATCCTTAAATACAGGCTAAGAGGATGAAGTGCCTAGAGGAGTGCATGCATACCTCTCACTAAGATTGTAACGCGTTCTGGTCAACTGGCTTAGGAAAATTCTTATCGGGGAAATGTAGAAGTGATGAGTATATGCTTTAATGGTTGGGATTTTTCTCACCTGCCCTTAGATAAACAGAGCATTGTCTTGTAGATGTCTAGTCATGTTATGGTCAAATAAAAAAAAAAGGTGTTATTTTGATTCATATGTTCTAATACAAATGTCTATTATGCTGAAAAAATACACTGCGTCCCTAAGATGCGCATTTTTCCATCCCTTCACTCTAAAAGTGGGCTGAATCACAGGGGAAAAAGGAAAATATTTATTTTCAGTCCGATAGTGACACAAGAAAAGCAGGTAGGGACTTGTACCGTTTTGGTTTTAACCCTTCTTAGCTTGTCATAAGCCAGTTGTGAAGCCGCACCTTCAGAGCAAGGCTGAAGGTCATTCATTCCAGCTGAGTGCTTGGCTGCAGGGGATGGCAGGCATGTGCTGCTACCGTGCCCCTGCCAGTTTCAAAGGAGTATTATTTTAGCTAAAAACAACTGTCAAGGTCAAGTGAGTGCCTGTTTATTTATAGCAGCGGGGCAGTGCCACTAAGCAGCATCAAGTGCAGACTAACAAAGGAAAATGAGCAGGTCTAGGAATGCCATCTCCAGCTTATGTTTCCACTGCTGCTCATGTGCTGGAAGTCTGTTTACAGCTATAGTGAATTCTGTCATGATCTCGTTAGTGAATGTAAAAAAAAATTGAATCAGATTGGGTTACTGTATGAATAAGACACAGTGGACTCCTGCGGAGTGCTCTGTATACCTGGGTTTGGCCTAGTCCTTATAGAACTAATGGCACTTCAGCATGCAAAATGACACTAGTTCTATCATCACAGAAATATCTGTTAAGGGCCTCAGTTTTATGCTATTTAGACCCCAGTTCTTCACTGATGTCTTCTAAGGTAGCATTTGATGTTGTAAAACATTATGGGTATTTCTATCTCAAGATGCAAGGTATAGCAGCATCTCTTAAATAAGCAGTTGTGAAGTATATGTGTAATAAACATAAATATATATATGTAAGGAGATATATATATAAACACCAAGGTTGTTTAACTAGCTTACTAAGCACACCTGTATTTACATTGTGCTGTCCTCATTGATAATAGTATAACTCTCACCTATTTCAGGTGTCTGGGTCAGGAAATAAAGGGTGCTTTCCTATTAATTGAGTTTCATATAACCTCTTTATTGCTTCTACTCCCACCCTGAGTATGCAGAGTCTCACAATTCCTTTGATCACTTTCCAAATGGTCTGCAGATTGAACAGCACAGCAGAGGTGGCCCAACTTATACTGCTCTAGAGTTTCCTTCAGATAGAAAATGAAAATCAGAGAAATTCATGTGGCTAGCTTTCTGGGCATCTGTCTTTGATGATGTCTTTCTGGTTTGTGCTCTGGAGGGATAGATACGTTAGCTGGGCAGGTCAGGGAGTGTCAGAGTAATGTTTATTATCCTATTAATATCTTTTGCTCTAGCTCTACTTGGAGCTTCAGCCGAAAAGTCAGTGGAAACTCCATCTGGAACAAAAAGTTTTACTGTTATGTAGAGGTTTATAGGCTTTTGGGGAGAATGCCTTTGAACAGCTGGTGTGGCATTTTATGCTCTGGATCACACAATCTGATTGAGATTTCCAGGCACAATCATAGCATAAGCAGTATTATATGATGTTGTGTCACAGCATGTTGCATCTGTCTCTACCCTGCCTATCTTGGCCGCCCATTTGCTTCAGCACCATTTCCTCCTCCAGTTATGTTTCAGCCCTATTCTCAGTGAAATATACTCTGTTCTGACTTCCATGTCAGGGTAATATTTTTGTGCTGTGTATACCCAACTCCAAAATATTTAATGATCACACCTCAGCTGATAATTTCTTTTCATGGTGTTTTTTATTATCCAGTTACTCTTTTGACCATGTAGTAGATTTTTGTTTCAGTCATTGTCAGAAATGTGTATGAAAGCTCCATTATCTTAAATGATAACTGTAGTATTCAGACTTAAGTTCCCTTTGGTCCTCCCTTCAAGGTCGTTGCTTCTCAGCCTGAGAAACGTTAGGAAAGCTTACCTAAGCACTGAATGATCTTTCTTTTTCCTCTTGGCCCTAAATTTTTTTCTTAGCATATATGGGTATTCTCTGAAAATGTGTTTTGGTTAGAGTTTTTTTTAAATCATATCCATCCTTTAGGTGCAGAAGAATGCAAACCCAGAAATTAATTGTTCTACAGGCTCTGTGGTCCAAAATCACAGACTTACAGTTGAACCTTGTGAGATCCCTTACAAAGGAAATACAGTATTTTACAGCAAAAAAAAAAAGTAAGCCAGGAGCAAATAGGTGGCTCCAGATATGGTTAGCCACCCAGGAGACAGCAGTATCAAGAGACAATATAAAAGGGGCTGTAAAGGTTGTGTCAAGGCCCAGGGGTTTATAGTTTATATATAATTGGATTTGCTGCCAAATGAAGAAGAAAACAAGACTATCATGAAGCAAGTCCTCAGGACTTCTGAAGAACTTGATACATAATTAGCACTGTGAGTTACAGCTTCTGCTATTATTTATTTCCACTGCATTTTATGTAATAGAAAGATGGAAAAATATATAAGGGAAGGGTGATAATCATGGAATCAGAGGACAGATAAAGCTGAGAGAGCATGCTAGAGACTGTAGGGATGTCAAACTTACCAGAACAACTGGGACAGCATCTTATGAACACCACCAGCAAAATCATAAACTAAGAGCTTTGTGAGAGATAAATTAAGAGTAGCTACAGAAGAGAAGGAAACACAACAAATTAACTGAGATCTATGCACTTCCCCTGAGTGCTAGGAGTCTGCTCAGAGATTGCTGGGAAGTCCCTTCACTTCTCTGAGACACGCTTCTTCATTGGCACTCCTTGTAAAGCACTTTGAGACTTGCAGAAAACAAGCAGGCTGCTGCACTGAACAACTTTTTAATGATGTATGTACTGGGTCAGAGTGATGGGTCATTTAATCCAGTGTCCTGAGGCTTGTTATAGTGAAAAAGGAATACAAGGAGCATGACAAATACTGAGGGAAGTTAATTCTGGTATGTCCTCCTAACTGATGGAGTTTGCTGCTTAAATCTGTCATTAGTTGGAAATCACAATGGCAGTCCTAATAGCACCCGGGCAAGGAGTCCCCAAAGCAACACCAGCAGTAGGAGGGGAGTGTTTAAACCTGGGGGAGATCTGGCCATAGTTGTTTCAGAATCAGCTCTGGTACAAAAACCCAGATCTAAATTATCCATGTTCAGAGCACTTCAGTTCTGGAGTCACGGCATGGAGAGCACCTGGGACATTATTCCTTAGCTTATTCGTCAGTAGAAAAATTTTAAGCTTATGGCTACGTCTGCTTCTAGTAATTTTACATTACAAGTAAAGGGAGTTGTATAAAACCTTTTTGTTTTAACTTTATTAAAAAGGCATATCCAGAAATGCACTTTTAGAAGTAACTTGGAGGCAAAATCAAACATCCCACTCTGGTACTGCGAATAGATGGAGCTGATCATCTTAGGCATTTTAAACTGCTCCCTAACTCAAGCAACCAATGCCACTGGCTGTGTAACCTATCCCTTCTGGAAAGTAAGTCCATCTTCCTCAGCTCACATGACCCCTTGCAAGGACAAAGGTCCTGTTTCTGCAGCCTTCTGGTCTCAGGGGCTTGTTAATTTCTTTACCTTAGGTAACATCTTCTGCTTATTTAGTTCCACTTACCTCAGTGGGATTGCTTGCAAAGTAATCAGGGCTGATATGGGCACCATAAGCTGGCTGAAACAAGAGTGTGTTAACCCCCTGTGGAAGCTGACAATGCGGACTATAGTTGGCAATGTTATTATACCACCAATAATAATAATGATAATGGAAATAACAAGAGAAGAGAATACAACTGCTCACCGCCCAGGCACCGACTGATATTCAGCCTAACCCGAGCAGTGATCTAACCCTTCCAGGTAACTGTATGAACTATCTCTCGTTTAATTTGTTCAAAGGCTTGTTGTTGCTCAGGGCCTCATTTAAAATCATTCTTCTTCCAGGTCACGTGATAGAGAGGGCTTTCAATCAAACTGTTATTCGGGTTGTACTTCCTCTTTGGAGTCTGGATTTGCTGAATCCAGTGAAAGGATTTCAAAGCAGCATCCCGAGAAGGAATAGAAACTATACACAGTGTTTAGAAGAAAGCACTGTTCCTTTATGTATTGTGTTAGTAATATAGATTATCCAAAAAGTATTAGTACTCCAGAAGTATGTAACTCCAAATATTAAATGCTTACAATTGATATTTCCTTTCAATAGGTTGTTCCACATGCATAGCCACACAGGAGCCCTAGATAGACTTAATCTTTCGTAACTGCGTGTTTTTCAAGGCAGAATATGAGCTTAAAGTACACATGAAAGACAGTAGCAGAGGCAAAAAGATAGATCATGGAGTTCCATCACATTTTAATTTCCCCATACACTTAAGCCATCTCCCAGTTAGACCTGCTGGAGTTGGATTGCTTTCTGCCCCTATAGAATGTGAAAGTTAGGGGAGAGAGGAGAAATATATGTATATAGATATATCTTAAATTTTCTTCTTGAAATTTCTGTTTCTCTTTGCATAGATGCACACAGATTTTTCTGTGAAAACAAACAGCTGGAGAAAGGTTAGTTTAAAATTTTACCAGAAGTCTTAACTGAGCACACAAAACCTGAAGTGCCTTTGTGTTTCTCCAAAGTCTGTAGTGAGTTTGCTTAGCTATTCCTCTCTGCTTTGTGAGTAAGGGCAACCCAGAAATATCAGCACTTTTTATTGCTTGTTAAACTCCAATTATACTCCAGATAATCTTTATCTCCAGCACTTACGAGGGTTGCTGCAACTGCTATGGTTACTGGAGTCAAGAGAAAACCAGCGCTGAAACTGTACTCCAACAAATGGAGCAAGGTACCAACCTCCTGCTGTCAGCCCTCAGAACCAGAGCTGGGAAGACCCAAAGCTCCAGGACTTTATTCCTTCTCTCCAAGGATGCTTGGTTTATTTTTATGGGCTCTGCCTGTGTGTGACTGCTCCTCTGTTCTCTCCTGAGAAATACAGAGTAACTCCTGGACCATTTCAGTACCATGAGGAGTTGGGTTCTCAAACCCCCAACTTCCTATGCATTCAGCAAAAGAGGGCCAGAAGAGGAAAGAATTTTTCATGCTTTCTTCCTATATAGAAAGTTAATGAGCTTGCTTTTTTTTTTTTCATAGCCATTAAAGAATGTATGTGATAGAGATGTTTTGGATTTCATACCTTCTGCAGCCTGTAGCATTGTTTAACACTCATGGTGATCAGAATAAGATGGACTGAAAGAATCAGGAGATTTTGTCACTTCTGTCACTGCAGGACAGCAATGGTGTCATCCCAGGCATGGAACAAAAAGTAGGTGTGGGCCGGTACGCACACACAGGCAAAAGCATGCAGTGGAAACAGAAACTGGCTGGCTGGGAAATACAAAGGAGACTTTAAAGAAAAGCCCAAACCCTAGTTTGTTAATTAGTCAAAAAGCATTGCCCACAGAGCTTGTTTTCTTTGTTCTTTAGCCGGGGCAGGGCCCTGATGAAACAGTACAAGCAATTGTGTAATGTCAGAGCTGCACAGAAGGGTGGCTAGGGCAATGGTAAAACAAAACTCTGAGGCCAAGAGCCAGGAAGTGAGGCTGATTTATGAAGGCGTATCACCAATTAGTGCAGCAGCCACAGTGGCTGGAGACCAAGTGAGTCTGAAAGAGAAGTACAGTGTTCTGTGAGAAATGACACTGAAAGAGCTGGCAATAGGCGTTGTACCTCCGTTGCTGGCACATGTGTGGATACAGACCGTTGCTCAGTGGGATGGGTTCTGCTGAATTCAGTGCTCCCTCCAGGACACCTTCCTCTTAGCTGCTCCTTCTGCCAGCTAATACTTTCTGCTGGTTTAACCAGCATGTCTTTTTCAGACTAAGACAAACCATCT
The DNA here is from genome assembly GCA_032466535.1 of Forpus xanthops. Taxonomy (NCBI): domain Eukaryota; kingdom Metazoa; phylum Chordata; class Aves; order Psittaciformes; family Psittacidae; genus Forpus; species Forpus xanthops. The sequence goes on from JASSUY010011827.1 coordinate 43,732, forward strand.
TATGGTTCTGTCTGCCAGACTCATTCTCATTTTTTTCTCATCTGCTGGATAAAATGAATACATTTTGACACAATCTAACAGAGCTAAAAAAGCTTCTAAGGATGGCAAAACGGTCACCTGGGAGGCAGCCACCAATACATTTGTGTTCTGCAGCAGGGGCCTCTGCATTTGTTGGTTTTGTATGTGAGAGGCTCAGCCACCAAGAAGCAGCACAGCACAGGCAGCTGAAGAGATAATGACAAAAGCTAACAGGGAACGTGGGCAGTTGGCAGTCTAGTGATGTGCTTGGGACATACCGGTTTCAGTTTGGATGGAGTCCTGCTTGCATCTTTTCTATTCTCCTTAAATCTCTATAGGCTTTTTCCATCCCCTTGTATTCAAACCCAGCAGTAACCACAAAACCAGAAAGTATCATGCAGAAGGCTGCATTTGGGAGAGCACACAAGGATTTAACTCCAGTTGTTTTTCAGGCCAAACCTAACATAGGTTTAGCTACCAGTTACTGTCATGCTCCCTTAAAAAAATTACCACCCTGAGGGGGGTTTTGTTCTCCCTGGGAAGGAAAATTTCCACTTTGCATTTCAATGAAAGGCATTCAGTCTGCTTTCCCTGGGCCCAGGCTGTTTCCGGTGCAAATCCTCTGACTTTCATTTTCTTTTTGAACCAGCTACATTTGCATTTCACTGAGCCCTCACAAGCATCTTCTCTCAGCATGTGGCAGAGTGCTCTGCTGGGGGATGTAGTGGGTTGCACTTCTGGCTCCTGGCCTTATCTAAGGGATCCAGGACCAAGTGAGTCTCTTGCTGCATGATCCCAGCAACAGCAGCGATGTCTACTTTTCTCTCAGTAGGTGGTTCCCTGTGCCAGAACAGCTAGTCTTTTCCATGCAGACTGTGTATGTATATGTGTGGATGGAGGCAGGTGATCACATCACACAGTGGTATATAGGCTGTAACACTGGGAGCTGGTGCTTGCAGTGCACTGTGGTTTACTGCTTAGAAAAGACAGTGCTTGGATAGACCACCTAATCCTAATTCTTGCTTCATATTTTCACACTGATATACCATCTCTCTGCGTGCAGTAGATTATCAGATTTGTTATGCCTCATTCAGCTCTAAGACGGGTTGGCTTCCAGAAGTGAAATGGAAAAATATAGCTTCTGCCTTTGGACATGGTAAGGTTTAGTGAGGTGAAGTCATGTCCATGACTGCTTGTGGCTTGGGGGAAATACCTAAGTTGCACAGGGGAGGAAGGTCCAGGAAGGCCAAATGCAGTTACTTACCACCTCAAAACCTACAGCTATCCTTTTCAATCAGAATAGGTGGTCCCTGCCCATGTTACTAAACTAGAGGTTCACCTGTCAGGGGGGCTTGTTCTGATTTGTGCAGTGTACAGGGATGATAAAGAAGCTGTTATGGGAAAGCAGAATAAAATCTAAGCAACAAGAGACAGAATTAATTCTGCTACTCAGCAACATCATTCCATGTGTGTTTCACTTAAGTAGTGCTAATGGCCTAGAAAAATAATTTTCAAGTTACTCCTGGGATCACAGTAGACTACTTTATACTGAGATGGCTATACTGCACATGGATGAACAGCTTAGAAATCTGTAGCCAGGTGACAGCTCTGGTTAAAATATGTTAAGAAAAGCATTTATCGAGATCCACATGTTGAGGACTGTGCTTCAAGAAAAGCCAACTTGTTCCATGAGTGGGAGAAGTAATAGGTTTCCCTTCTAATGGCTGTCATCTGCTGATTCTCTGAGGTCTAGTACTGGGTGAATTAATCAGCCTTTCCATCACTCGGGACATTACAAGGTCTCTCTCCTATACTCGGACCCTGTCTCGTGAAGCTTCTGGGAACCTCATATCTCTCTGTCTTCTGTCAAGCTGGTTGAAATTGGCAAACCAGTGCAACATTTATGGAAGAAGGAGGAAGGAAAAGATGAAGACAGGATGGGATAGCCAGCTTGATGCTCGCTAACCTTCCTTCCCTGAAGAAATAGCCAAAAAGCCTCATCAGTGGGAGCTAAAGCTAGAAAATGCACTCAGCATTTTAGGTGTTTATTTTGCAGTGGTCTTTGTTGTTTATGCTATGACATTCATAATAATAGTGGTAAAAACCCCAATGCAAACCCTACTGATTTTAGGTTGTATAATAGCCCGCCTTCCACTAGAGGAAATTATTTTAGACAGTAGGCTGGTACCAGCACCTGTGGCAGAAAGAATGGGTGAGAACATATTTCAGAGGTAGATGTGTATGTGTGTTGTGGGCTGGCTTAGAGACAAAGGGTTTGGCCCTTCAGAGGCTCTGAACAATCCAGGCTTTGATGAGTTGGAATATATTTCAAACTGTTAAGAGTAACCATAAATAAGTTAAGCATCGACCCTTGTAAACCCTTACAGATACTGCTGAGCACTTCTTCCGATGCAGGTTGGCCACCTGCGTCAGAATGAGTGTGAATTTTAGTCAGTAAGTACAAAAGCCTGAGACTCATGCAGTGTGGGGGGGG
>JASSUY010011828.1:0-14096 GCA_032466535.1 Forpus xanthops
CTCCAGGCTGAACAGCCCCAACTCTCTCATCCTATCTTCATACGGGAGGTGCTCCAGTCCCCTGATCGTCCTTGTGGACCTCCTCTGGACTTGTTCCAACAGTTCCATGTCCTTTTGATGTTGAGGACATCAGAAGTGCACACAATGCTCCATGTGAGAGAGCAGAGTAGAGGGGCAGAATCACCTCCCTCATTCTGCTGTTCACACTCCTTTTGATGCAGCCCAGGATACAGTTGGCTTTCTGGGCTGTGAGAGCACATTGCTGGCTCATGTTCATTTTCTCATCAACCAACACCCCCACGTCCTTCAAAAGTAACTACTTTCTGTCTGAAAAACATCTCCCAAGCCACTTAGACACATGCGAAATTATATATCTTCCCAAACCATTAATTAAATTCACACTCAGGTTTGTACCAACAATTCAGCCCCAGTCCTTTTGGAGGCCACAAGCTCCACTCTGGATTCATCCTACAAGAAGGGCAGTGGTGTCACCTGGCATATAGATTATCAAATAAATAATGGTCAAGTGTGAATTGCAAGGTCAAAAATACCCTCTATCAAGGTATTCTGATGACATCATCATAAACTCAGAGGGCAAAGTTCAGCTGGTTTATGATGTCAGCAGAAGGCTTCTCTGGGTTGCTGCCATAGTTCATGGTCATTATTTTCTGTAACAGGTGGTGCGCACACACACATTCCCACAGACCTCTAATCCATATTAGCCTTCTTTTCATGTGTATATAGATATTTTATCTTGCATATATATAGTACATATATGTATAAACATATTTATGTATAGGCATTTTATCTTGCATATATATGTACTGTAGCTATTTTGCACATCTGTACATTAAATTTGCATCTATATTTCATATATACAGATATAATTTGTGTGCGTATATATAAAACCTATTCTCAGGTAGCAAAGTGAACCAGGGAAGTGGGGCTGTTACCCCAGGCTGGAAAACGAACTACAGGAAGGAAGAGGTTCTGGCCTCATCCCTGGGGAGCTGGAGCCCATACAGACTTGATATTTGCTCTTTATTTATTTATCTTTTTATTATTATTATTATTCTATAGAGGAGGCACAGATACAAAGGATTTCCTAACCACTCTAATCGCTGAAGCTGGCAGCAGCCATAAGTCATTGATCTCTGGGGAATGTTGGATTTCTTCTACAAAGCAGCCATGAAAAGGCTGGTGCCTACCTGACATGGAGCAAATGATAGGGTAGGAAATACAACAAAGCACAAAGCAGGCAGTAAAAAGAGCTGGAAAATAAAACTGTCCTGCCCTGTGGATCTAAAGATGGGGATCCCCAGCCCAGGACTGTGCATCCAACCCCTTCCTGGGGAACGCGGCTCACATTTATTTTAGAGGCAGGCAGTCAGGAAAGCTACATCATCTGGTGGCTTTGGCAGAGCGAAAGCAGTATACCACAGCTGGATAGCTGATCTGTGTCTTTCGCCTCACTGAGAGGCATACCACATGCTATGAAATGCTTTAATGTCCCCTTAACGCTCTGTATAAATAATTTCCGTATCCATTCAGTGGTGCTCACATGTGGTCCTTTGAAAAAGTAAAGTAAAAATTACAGTACCAATATATCTTTGAGATGAAACAATGACATTTATAGGTCACTGTAATCCACACATTAATTAATTTTTTACCAGCCTTCCATATGATCCATATGATGCCTCCTTATTGCTAAATTTGGCCTATGGAGCTGTGTTTTAATAAAAAGATAAGTTTTAAAACTGGACTTGGAGTAAGTCTCTTAGTCACAAAATATTTGAGCTAACTCAGGAAAGGCAGGTAAATAAACTCACATTCACATAGCAAGCTACCGAGTCCCTTTCTGAGGCAAACAAAGACTGAAAGCCCACAGCCCCTCAAAGTTCAGCCACTACCACAAAACCCATCCATGCACCATGAGGAGTGAGAAATGCTCCTCCCATTTCTGCAGCTGGGGCTGCAATACACCTGTACCTCCTCACTTGTGAATGAAGCTATCACGTGCTGTGCAGGAAGGCTTGGGATGAGGAGGGGGAGAGCAAAGCCATGTGCAACACTTCCCCTTGCTCCCTGGGAAGCGGAAAGCACCAAGCTGCTACTCCAGGAAAAAGGCAGCCTCTGAGCCAGTGCTGGTGGGATGCAGAGCCAGAGCGTGCTTTCTCACAAGTGAATATGTGGAAAAGATAAAGGATGGATTCCACCAAGACTTACATTTTTACTCCTTCCTCCCTCCAATGTGTTGATAACATCCCACTCACATCCCCTATTCCCATCCTACCTCAGTGTCAGTACTTGACCTGTTCTCAGGGGTTGTTCTCTATTTTTGTTTTACAGAGCTGCATAATGCAAGCACAAACAGAAAGCGGCCTTTCAGCTGCCTACAAGTACATGTTTTGTGATTGAGAGGTTTGTTCTATTAGTGATATGAGAGCCCTGATGGGATACTCTCCAATTAACAGTAAGGCATGCAAAAATCCCACTATACAACAAAACCAGTAAATTCATAGACTCCTTTTTTCCTTCATTAAAAAGTCGGTTATAAGCCCTATGCAGAGGGTGTAGGTTCTAAGGAGACACCTGATCAGCTCAGCTCTATCACTTCAAAAAACATTTACCACTTCTTTACATGATTGAAGTAGAGTCTCATAAGCCAAAGGTCATTACTCTTATAAAAGCTGCAAACCCCCTTAGATGCCAAGGTGCCAGCAAGCCAAATGACATCCTAAAGAAGAGGCTTCAATGCAGCCTTTTCCTTTCAAACTGTGCAGTTCCTTTTTTCTGTATCTTGTAGAAAATTCATTTGTTTATCAGCGTGAAGTGCATAGCCCGAATTACAGGCTACAGCATAGCCTGTGTGTAAAGCAACGTAAGGGTATTTCTTTGCCCTCATGTGAAAGTCACTCTTGGCTAATCTGTTAATAATAATCCTCATGGAATTCCTTAAATTCTTATGTAGATATACAGAAAGAAATGTAGGTAGAGCTTCCTGAAGCAGCACATCAGGAAACATGATAAATAGGGCTGCATCACTCAAATGTAGGATGAAGGAGAATTGCTGTTAAGTACTCTAAATCCATCAAAACCCAATCATGGCATAAATTTCATGGTTTTGTGTTGAACCATGTGAACAGCACTGGTGGTTTTAATGAGCACCTTAGTGGGACTTTCAATCGATGAGAAACAGACATAGGTTGTACACTGCCGCCCAAGTAAATGCTCCATTAATAGTAGGAGAACAGCTCAGTTGGAACACAGTACCAATATTTTCCACATGTGTAAAGACTTTTCTTGTCATTTTAAGCCACCCATTCAACCCAGCATATTTCATGATCAGTTTAGTGTGTGTGCACTGCACACAGGTACATAGAGAAAAAAAAACATGAGATTTACCTATCTATCGACATACACAACTGAATGCTACAAGCAAGAGAATGAAAAGTTGGGTGATTTGGAGGCTATTTAATTTGCCATGCTAAAAATATGAAGGGCCATATCTTCGGTTAATATAAACCGGCTCTGAAGCAAATAAAACTGCTCTGATTTAGACCAGTTGAAATATCCATCCCAGAGATTTGGAAGAGTGCAGCATGTGATGAGATTGCTGGGAAAGATTGCTGAGCACTGACAGGAGATCAAGATGCCTCAATTTCATTGAAAAATTGGCTGGAAAGTGTGTATCCAAACATTCACCAAGAGTAGAAAGAAATCTTTCATTCTGCTCTCCAACCTGAACGACCATCTGTGCCACGGATGTCCTGCCTCATCAGGAGGAAAGTAAACCAGTGGTGTCACTTAAATAACTCAAAAAACAAAATGATAACTGAGTCATAATTTCAAAAGCAGAAATTTGACAAAACCATACTCTGAAGTGGCTACCTCTGAGAAAGGCACTGTCATATTAGGTAAGAAGATAAGTATCAGCAAAATACAGGGTTAGCCCGTGCTCCTTCTTGGTTTCAGAATTATTGCTTTATATTTCTACTTTCTTAACAAATTATTCCATTGACACTACAAAGCAAAGGACTGAGAGTGAAGGATAATACACAAGAGAGCCCCTAGGCTGTTACTTTGGATTATAAGTATCTAATTTCAGTCATTTAAAGTAAATTCAGTTTTGTCAAAGGCTCCAGTCCAACCTATAAAACTCAGGTCCAGTGACATGCCTTGGAGGAATAGGACTCCAAAAGGGAAAACAAACAGCTCCATTCAACTCCTTCAAAGGCCTTTTTTTATCTAACCATAAAGTTAATACCAACCCTCTTTGATTATGTGTACTATAAGAGAATGAGTAGTTTCAGCTACAGGGTGTTTTTTTACATGTCCTTGTTTTGTGTGGTTTTTTACACCCCTGGTAGAGAAACTTCCATAACTGAGCCCAAAAGGCAGCCAATGATGAGAAAGAGAGGAACAACAAGTTTTAAGAAAGCATTTTTTATAAAGGATGATTAATGTCTCATTGCAAATGTGTGCCATTTGTACTTGCACATACCTATCACACAGCCACCATGTCTATGTAAAAATAGAAAGAACAAACCATGTCCAGCTGTCCTCTACACCGGGGGTAATTTAGAGTTACCCCTATATCCTCTGAAAAGCAATAAACAGCCATTCATATGCCCTCAGTAACAACCAACATACAAATCCCCTAATATTCAGCTGCAGAAAGTGAAGCCTTGATTGAGTCCCCTTTTATTATGGATTGGCCTTGGAGAGCTTTAATAAATTGGAGATTTCTGTACTCTGAATTGCACAGTTGACCCTCCTATACACTTGTAAGGTCAATCTTATTTTAGAAAGCAAATTTTTCACGAAGTTCCTCTTTGCTCTGCTCTGGGAGGAATTCCCCAAGCCAAAATTTGAAGTGTGGTATTTCAACCTGGATATATACATTGAAAACACTTAGGCTATGTACTAATTGCTTCTAGGACTTGAGCTGACTCAAGGGTTTGTCCACTTGGAGGATATGAAGAGCAAGGTCAGAGACCTTCCCTGGAAAGCTCTGCCTAGGTCTGTATTTCAGCATTCCCATTTTTGCAGGGGAAAAAGTATTGCTTATTGAACTGAATAACTTACCGTCATTGACACTGGATAAGCTTACTACCTGTAAAAAAATTTATTTCATAAAAATAGTTTTAAGAAATAAAAAGCAAGGAATTGTAATGTTATTATTACTAATAATAACAACAATGTTATTATTTCTGTTGTGTAAAGGCTACTCTAATTATAACAACTAAGTGGTATTTAATCCTAAAGTCTGGCTAAGAATGACAAACCGCTCAGTCGACAACTCCTGTGTGCTAAAAGCTTACACTTCCCTTCATCAGATGATAGCGCAGTTCAGCAACATGGACATGAAGTCCAAATTGAAGCAGACATTTAAATACGTAATGAGAATTCCCAAGGTTAGGTGGACTAAAATATAGCTAAATATATAAGTATAAAATATATATTTATAAATATACATATATCACTGTATATCAGTGAGCAGTCAAGATTTTATAAAGCATAAGCCATGGTGGTTTTAATCAAAAAATACACTAAAAATAATTTATTATTAGCCTCACAATTTGCCTACGGAGAGGCTAATGTGACTTAGAGGAGGGAGGCAAGTGGGGCAGGCTGCAGTGATGTAAGGCCATAAAAAGTCCATTTGAAGCAGGCTGGGGTCACATCCATTGCAAGGCTGCAGCCCATGCTGCTGAGGGCTGGTTTTATGGCATGTTCCTCCGTCTCGCCTGTCTGGCCAGGGCTTTTCTGAAGGAGACGTTCGTTAGTGCTGATGGGGTTGTGTCTAGTCCTCTTTGATCAGAGGTGAGCAGATACATGCTTGGCTGGTGACGAGGGCCAAGGACCTTGCTCTGCTCTAATATGGAAGGTCCTTGGGCTGACTACATGTCTCCTTGCTTGGATGCTGAGAATGGTCTACTAAAAATAAAATGCCCCAGCCATTTCTCAGTCTCTCTATCCTCAGTTTCTTCATTGCAAGAGTTTCCTATCCCTCATGCTGGGATAAAAACAGGGTGCCCCTCCCAAAGGAAGGAAAGGGCTCCCAGCTGCAGGGTGCTGCTAAGCTGCTCAGACGCAGATAGGCTTCCTGGTTATAGCCAAGTGTCCAAGAGCCCCAACTCTGTTTAACCTGTTTTATTCTATCCCAATTTTCTCCCATGGAGCACACCCCACCCCCCCCCCCCCAGCCTCACCTCCCAAAAAAGAGACCAGGCTGAGCTGTAACTGTTGTAACTGCTCTGCCTCTCACAGAGGAGGTATGCCCCCAGCGTGAGAACATTTTGCCTCCAGCACTCACATTATACAAACAAGATAAGATGTCCTTCCAGCCCAGCCCCCAGGCCCTGTGGCTGGGCAGGGGGAAGGAAGCTGGGAGGGGAGCCACAGCACAGCAGCCCCTGCCAGGCTTGGGAACACGGAGGTTAAAAGGGTTCTCTCTTCCTTCCCAGGACAAAGATCTCCACCTTGGCTGTTTCCACCAGGTCCAGCAACTCGTTTGGACAATGGCTCTCTGCAAGGAGCATGTTGCAGGACCTCAAGATGCCATCTCTATAGGTCTGGAGGAAATTTCCTCTGCTCAAAAACGAGCCATTCTTATCTGCTATTTCTTGGGGTAAACAATATGCTTCTTACTGAGCATCTGGTGTTTCCTGTACCAATGAATGCATACAGCAGCCACGTGGCTCTGCATGGCAGAAAGATTTGGTAAGGCACCATAGGTCTGTCCATGGGTGGACATCAAGTAGGAGATTACATGGCAATGATAGAAAAATCAGGTTCTCTTATCATAAGGAGAACTGAACTGCACATTTTAGTCACTCTTACCCACAGTCCAAAGATCAGCTAAAGACCGACAGCAACTGCCTGAGCTGGTTGTGTGGTAATGGCCAGCTGAGGAGAGGAAATCCTTTACATGTTCCAGCTGCCATTGGGTAGTGTCCTCGACTCGCTGAGCATGGTGGCATCAAAAGGAGAGATCATCATCTCTCAAGCCGCAGCTGCCAGGTTCAACAGAGATGCAACAGCAGATGCTAAATGGACCAGACATCTTACCTTTCAATTTTGTCTCCTACCCCATTCTGGTATGGGTGGGGACACTGATTCAGGAGAAGAGGTGGTCACATTTTAGCAGAAATCCTACAATAGGCACTCGCGGCCTTTCAGGATTGTCCTATTTAAATGCAAATCCTGGCTCTGACTCAGTGGCCAAGAAACTCCTCAAACTCAGCAGAAAGTTAAAACTGGGTCTGAACCAGGGCTCTGCCTCCTCAGCATCTCCTTAATCACTACCAAAGAGCATCAGTGCAAGTAACAAACCGCTAACAAGTTCCAATAAAGAAAACATTTTGTAAGAGAAGGAGGTTAGAGGGAGGACTAATTTTCCAGGTAGGAGGTTTTAATGTTCTCAGGGAAGATGTTACTGATCCCTTCATTAACAATGCCTGTTGTTTATTCTGCTCTGGGCAAAGGGATTTTAAGATAAGGCAAAAAAAGAAAGCACGATCCAGCCAGAAAAGAGAATTTAGGTGCAGATTTCCATTTCTGCTGAAGTCTGAGTTGGTATCATGGCAAAGAAATGCTGAGTTTCACTCCTATGGCGGGACCCGAGGGTGTTGCAGTCCTCATTGCTATGCATCACAAAAAGAAATATACCCATAGAAATGTAGGTATATATAGGCTATCCCATGGGACGTGGAAGGGGGGTGGAAATCCTGCTCACAGGAACTGTGAGAGCAGCATTTTAGGAGAAACTAGGCCTACTTTTTCATCACCAGCTTGATGGTCCCAGCAGCCAGTGGTGGCAACTCAAACACTGGGCACCAACTCACCTCAACAGCTCAGGGGACAAGAAAGAAAGCCACCAAACATCTTCCATCAGTGGGGAAACTGAGGCACCCCAAGGCAGTTTGCCCTTCCAGGGATCAGTCAATTCTATCTGATTGCCCACCCCTGACTCTGCATCACCCCAAGGTGCCACTGGAAGCCAAAATCTCATTGACTTGTTCGGATGCATTAGGTAGTCAGCAAGGATAAGGCGACTGCATCCGTCTGAGTGATGATTAGCACATCAAAAGGCATTGAAAAGGGAAGTAAGCTGTTAATTTACTCTAGTAAAACACAGTGACAAACTGAGGGTGGGGTGTGTGTGGGGGGGGTGTTGTCCTTTATCTCCACCCAGGACACCAGTGGGGGATGAGGGAGGAAGTTTTTTGAGCACAGGAGTCTTTGCAGGGAGCTTCCTAGGCTTGGGAAAAAGCCTCTGGCTGAATTTTATGTTTCTGCTGTGTGAGATATCAGGAACTAAGTAAGAGCTGGCTAAATCCACCAGTGCTAGATGCTAGCCAATGTCAGGCAAGGATCACTGCACCTGTCTGCACATGCTGCCCTTGTGCCATCATCATAGAATCATAGAATCACAGAATAGTTAGGCTTGGAAAGGACCTTAAGATCATTAAGTTCCAATCCCTCTGCCATGGGCAGGGACACCTCACACTAAACCATGTCACCCAAGGCTCTACCCAGCCTGGCCCTGAACACTGCCAGGGATGGAGCATTCACAACTTCCTTGTGCCAACAGCTGAGCACTTCAGTAGCTAACTGATTTTACAGCTCTAAAAGACGCTATAGCTTCTATGAGTACACAACTCAAATTGGGCCTTACAACCACTTTTATCCCCCAAAAGTAAGCTTCTAAAACTGCATTCTCCATCTGAGCCTTGTTCTCCTCCACCCCCTTCCCATATGTACGTTTGCCCAAGAGCTCGCTTTGATCTCTGCACAACATGGATGGCGTTCAGGAAAAGTTATTGGGTGAGTCACTGGGTTGGGATCTGCTGTCAGCTCATCCTCCTGCAGGTAGGCTGAGGAGCAAGCAGCACAAAAACTGCCCCAGGGATTAAACTCGATTAGCCCCTGAAGAGCAAACCCCTTTATCGCTTGAGGGTCTTCAGCATCTTCAGCTGCGTTTGCCAGAAATGCCAAGCTGAAACTCAGCCATTTGGCCTTTGCACTAAAGAGCAGAGCTAGGAATTACTTTGAAGGGTTAATCTGTGTAAAAACCTCTGCAGTATGGTGGATTTCAAAAAGCACTCCTGTTGCTTACAAATGTGCTTCTCCAAGCTAGACACAGTAATTGGAGAGTGGGAGTGACAACCTAAACCTTGTCTTGAACTGCCAGCTGGTGAATTCCCCATAAGAGGTATCTATCGTTCCCTCCTGGAGAAGAAAAACATCCCCCACAAACCCAAACAGCCGGGGCTGCAGCAGAACCAGACCTGAAGTTAAGGACTAAGAGGAGCAGATTTATTTCTACCCACTCAAGTGGATGCAAGCATTAACAAAGCAGTTTAAGCCTCCACTTCTGCTAACTTTAATTTTCCTTTCTATGCAAATGCATTTATTTTCTCTAGACACTAGCCTTGCAAACCACCACTCAAGTGACAGGTCCGTTGACACATGAGGTTTAACAACTCTACCTTCACACCTTAGGAATTAATGTTACAGGAAAGGCACAGTCTCTGATAGAAGTTACAGCTCGCACAACATCTCAACATTTATTAGTATTGCTAAAGCTAGATCCACTCCTACCTTTGCAAGTGTTGAACACACTGAGTTTACTTCCGTGAACTCAATCTGAGACAGTAGGAAAAATACATTTAAATTTATAGCGGCTAGTATTGAATGTCACGTACAGATAAGTGGGACTTGCATCTTCACAGTCTGGTACTGCCCTCGCAAACATGTTGCTGGGGGGGAAAAAAATTGGCTCCAGTGATTATACATTACCTAGAAATTGAAACAGATTGAGTAGACTATAATAAATACATGCCAGAAAAAATATAAAGAATGTGTGGGAATGCCTATACTTTATCTTCACATTTCTTGGTAAAATAACTTCCTTATGGTGTAATCAAAAATGGAAAGCCAGCACCTAACTAAATTAAGTGCCACAAACATTAATAATGGTTAAAATTGCCATTTGATTTATTTTTATACTGGATGATCTTCAAAGTTGTAGATTGAGAATTGCTTTTAGGGATTTGTTTCTCAAATCAGAATTTTTCGGAGAAGCAAACATTAGCTGGAACTTTTACATCTAAAAATCCTTAACGAAAGGAAATAGATGTATTTTAAAATAAAAAAAAAAAAAGAAAGAAAAAGAAAAAAGAAAAAGAAAAACTTTAAAAGTTCCCCTGATAGTTACAGATGGTTTAATCTTTGGAACCTATTATATGTTCATTTTCCCTTCAGCATTAATTATACATAATTACCACCACTTTACCCATACCCTTTCAAAAACGAAATCTGTTTACATTTTTCGCCTACGTTTCAGCAATGGATGAGTTTTAATGCCGTTTGTCGAGAAATGGGGCTCCTCTTTACCCTCCGGAGGAGAAGGGGAGCCCGTGCGCGGCAAACCGGCTTTATTTAAGTTCCTTTAATATAGCTTAATTACTTTTAAACTCTGGAAGCAATTAGGTTATCACCCTTTGAAGTGTGGCAGACAAGTGTCGGTGCCGGGAGGAGAAGGCTCGGCGCTGCCCGGTGCTTGCGCGGCGCGCAGGGGCAGGCGCAGCCGCGGAGCGGGCCCTGGGGGAGACACTTGGAGGGCCGGGGCTGGCGTAGCCGGGAGCTCCCTGAGAGATGCCGGTCCTACGGGAAGAGCGGCTGCGGAAATCGTAACTTACGTTCGGCTGGGAAGAAGGATTCTGGTTAAGGCTGAGAGCTGCGCTAATGCTGGGGGGAGATTGAGGAGGATTGTTCGCACTTTTCAACCTTATAATTTCACCCTGCGCGCTAACCACGAAAGTGTATGGCTCTATTCGCCCTCTGTTTTATTTTTTTTTCCCCTTCTTTCTCTTTGTTTTCCCCCTTTCCGGCGCCGTAGCTCTCTCGTCAGGTGTTTTATTCCCGGCCGTGCAGGGATCAAAGCTCTTCTTGTGGGGCTGACACACGATCGCCATGGGTAGGGGAGATGGGCGACAGCGGGCGCGGGGCCGCTCCCCGGCGTCCCCCATCACAAGGGGCATTTCCACAAGGGCTTGTGGGGGGGACCCCTTTATCATTTATTATCGCAAGGGGCTCTTCACCTTCGTTGATTCATCTCGGTGCTCCCCTTTGCGGGTGCTATAGGCAAGGAGATAGCAATAGGAGGGGACACACACACATCCCGACCCCAAACACTGAGCGCAGCAGCTCCTCTTTTTGCATGTCATGTTTATAACCTGGTGGAAACCAAGACTGATATTTGTGGTTGGGAGAAGATGACTTTCACCTCTCCGGATCACTCTCTTAAATAAAAAAGAATTGACCAGCTATAGGCGTAAGCATTTATCTTGAGTTTGCGGTCATTATCTTTATTATATAGCCTCGGCAATAAATAAATCTAGTAGTTACTACCCCACAATAAAACTGTAGTATATGGGACACCTTACTATTACTTTCTTAACAATCTGACATCTCTTCACCTCTAAATCTTCCCTGTCTGCTCGCCGGCCCGCACGGGTCGCTCCCCCTCCGCAGGTGCGGAGCCTCAGCTCCCTTGTCTCCACCCCGCCGGCCCTTCTCGCTCCCGTCCCCTTTTCGCACTAAATCCTCCCAAAAAGCTGCTCCTTGGCTCAGCAGGTGCCAGCACTGCCCGCGGGCTGCCTTCAGCCCAGTGCCCTGGGTAGGCATTCCCGAGGTGGGTGTCCCTCTGTGGGCACCCCCTTACGGCTATACCCTTATGAGGAATCCCCATCTCAGTGTCTCCCTATGGGCACCCCCGGGCGGTTCTTCTCCATAGTCACCCCCAGGTGTGTGATGCCCCATGGGCACCTCCGCCTGTAGGCACCCATAGCCCAGTAGGGCGCATCCCTCAGGTGGGACTCAACCCGTTTTGGGGATTATACACACATACACACACACACACACACGCACCAGCGAATATACCTTCCCCCCGGCTTTCTACCCCTCATTCCGGCCCGTGGTGTGCGAGGGACCCACAGGGGTGCTCCTCTCTTCTCGGGGGCTGCGTCCTGAACACCCCCCCCCCCTTTTTTCTTCGGAGGAGGAGAAACTGTCCCAAATCTGAGGCTCGGCAGCGAAGAGAAGTACTGCCGCTGCGCCGGGGAGACCTCACCTCGGCTCTTTGCTTCTCTGGGCTTTTATTTTTCCCTATTCCATAGGTAAATGTCCACGCAATAATGTTTATTTACAGTCAGGATGCTGCGCGTATGTTTCTTTTAATTGTATTTTACCAGGGTGATTCCTTCTTGCCTTTAAAACAAGCGGCTTGGAAAAATATTCCCATTTGGGGCGAGGGGTAAAGGAGGGGGAAGGAGAGGAGGCATTTTTATTTATACCTTTGACATTTAAAAGAGCATAATTAATTTGTCCTGCTTGCATTAACATTGTTGAGGAAGGTTTCAGAAAGCTAACCAGCAAAGGGAAGGGGGGAGGAAAAATAGAAGCTCGCCTAGAAAGCTTAGTATTTTTTTTTCTCTTTCAGATGTGTAATCAATCATTCGAGTAGGAGGCAGCAAAATTGTAAAGATTCGATAGATTAAAATGCAAATGAAAGGTAGAAAAAGAAACATTAACATGGCAATCAAAGATTTAATAATCGTAAATCACGGAAGGGTTTTTTTGTTGCAGCTGCAGTTTGTGTGTTTTTTATGTTTTAATCATGTTCGTTCTATAAATAAATAATTTCTGAAACGAGACTAATTTTTCACTATTTTAACCGTGGGCTATGGCACTAAATATATATATTTTTTTTAAGTATGGAACACCAGATTGCAAACTATCAGACCAGAAAAGGGGAAAAAATAGCTAAGTTGGATTAGTTCACATTTGAAATTTCAAGTGCAGTGTCTTCGCCCCATTGCTTCGCAGCGCCGACTGCTTCACTTTCCAATTGAAATCCTTATATGAAGTTTATTTGGAAACTTGGATGTTTATGTAAAAGCAGACGACCGGCGTTTCTTTACAAGGCTAACGGTAGCGCCAACCCTCATTCCTGGAGGAAATATACAAAGATAAAATATATGTATACACGCACATATATATAGGGAAAAGAGCAATATCACTTAGGCTGTGTGTTGCTTCCAAACTAAAGCGTTGCTAAATTTCCAAGGGAAGGATGAGGGGGGAAAACCTGGGGAGACAGCTGATCAGTGCGGGAAGGACGAACTGGAGAGGATTTGCTCTCTGCCCTCGGTTTAGCGCTGCGCGTTAAAGGAAGGGAAGCTTTGGGGCTGCCTGGGGTGGCTATGCCAACCTCAGCATCTCCTTGCCCTGGCTCATATAGGCTCGGCTTTGCTTCCCCCAAGCCCCGGGTTTAGGGGTGCACCAGCTTATCCTCTGGGAAAGTGGCTGGGAAATAATTCTTTTAACTTTTGGACGCAGCAGATGGAGTTCATTTTGTGAGGCGAGGAGCGGGGGAAGGAGTTAATCTTTACTTCGTTGGTAATCTTTATAGATCTGGGAAGAGAGAAGAGAGAGGGGGAAAGAGCCCCGCTGGCTGCTCAGGTTCAGGGGGTTTCAGCAGTTCTGCCCTCGCTATGGAGCTCTCGGCGCCGCTCCGCTGCGGTGAAAATAAGCTGGCAAAAAAAACAACTAAATGAGGGGAATGAGACGCGTTTCTGAGCCCTCCTCCTCCTCCTCGTCCCCCCGTCACCCCTTTCCGGGGCTCCAGCCGCATCCCCCAGCAGCGCTCCCGCCGCCGGGCCCTAAGCGGGGCTGCAGCCGAGGAGCCCCGCGCATCCTCTGCGGTCGGGCTCCGCGGGGATCAGACGCGGAAGGGGCCCCCCGGAGCCTCACAGAAGCCTTGCCCCCCCCACCCCACTGGGCAGGTACCCGGCCAAACACTTCGGGATGAGGGGGATAGGAGCATTGATGTACCAAGTGCTTTTTCCCACCCAAATTATATCAAACCCATTTGAATTTTTAATCCTCTTTTTCATCCCCTCCCCAGATGGGGTATCCCACAAGGACGGCCCAGCCCGGGGGTGCCCTTGCCCCGCACGCCGGCTGCCGGGGCCGCGCTTCGGGCGCTGCCCGGGACTTGTTGTCTGCCAGGCGGGAAGCGGGGC
>JASSUY010011832.1:0-57745 GCA_032466535.1 Forpus xanthops
CCAAGCACCTTGTTGTTTTTCATGTGCCTCAGCATGCCTTCCAGGACAATCCACTCCAAGATGTTGCCAGGCACAGAGGTGAGGCTCACTGCTCTCTAGTTCCCCGCTCATCCATTTTCCCCTTCTTGAAAATGGGGGCTATATTTCCCCTTTTCCTGTCATCAGGAACTTCACCTGACCCCCATGGTCTTTGGCAACTTCATTTACCAGCTCCTTCAGGACCCACTGATGGATTTCATCAGGTCCCATGGACTTGTGCACGTTCCAGTTCTTAAGATGGTGTCGAACCAGATCCTCTCCTACGGTGGGCTCAGGGTCTTCATTCTCACAGTCCCTGCGTCTGCCTTCCAAGACTTGGGTGGTGTGGTCAGAGCATTTGCCAGTGAAGCCTGAGGCGAAGAAGTCATTAAGAACCTCAGCTTTCTCCAAATCCAGGGTAGCCAGTTCTCTCGATAGCTTCTGAAGAGGGCCCACATTGTCCCTAGTCTGTCTTTTATTTGCAGTGCAACTATAGAATCCCTTCCTGTTAACTTTCACATCCCTAGCCAAGTTTAATTCTAACTGGGCCGTAGCTTTCCTAACCTGGTGTTGCAGTTTAAGCGCAGTCAGCCATGCAGTCATTCTCACTCCCCCCACCCACCCTTGGAGGGTTGGGGAGAAGAATCAAAAGAATGTAACTCCCATGGGTTGAGGCGAGAACAGTGCAGTAACTGAGGTATAACACAAACCACTGCTGCTACCACCAAGAATAATAATGATAAGGGAAATAACAAGGGAAGAGAATACAACCGCTCACCACCCGCTGACCAATACCCAGCCTGACCGAGCAGTGATCTAACTCTTCCAGATAACTGCCCCCAGTTTATATGCTGGGCATGATGTGCTGTAGTATGAAATACCTCTTTGGTCAGTTTGGGTCAGGTGTCCTGTGTCTACTTCCTCCTGCCTTCCCCTCCTCCCTGGCAGAGCATGAGGCTCAGAAAGTGCTCGGTCAGAGTACACATAACGGAGCAGCAACTCAAAACATCAGTGTTATCAGCACTGTTCCCAGGCTGAAAGTCAAAACCACAGCACTGTACCAGCTACTAAGAAGGAGAAAAATGCCTGCTACTGCTGAACCCAGGATACCTGGTCCCTAGCTTCTCAGACAGCATCCCTCCATTCTTCCCAGGCAGCCTGTCCATGCTTCCACCCGTTATAAGCCTTTTTTTCCTTCGAAGTTTCCTCAGCAGCAACTTCTCCATCCAGTCTGCTTAAATGCTTTGCTCAACTGTATCTTTGTTCTTTCCAAGTTTTAGTGAAGGACAAGAAAGTGGTACTGGGAAGTTCAGGAAGGTGGGAAATTCATTTGAATGGAAACTGAGAAGCCAAATCCCCACCAAGCCTTTGAAAAGCCCCCCATAAATGATTTTCTTTGTTGGTGGCGGGTGAAACACTTCATCAGAGCTGAGATACTTGCCTTGAAATGCCTCTGCAGAGCTCCCCTAAGGTTCTTCCCCGTAGCGTGGCTGTACACAAGTGGTTCTTCTAGCAAAGAGCTTGTGCCAGGGTGGAGAGAGAGCACCTCTGATCCCTTCACTGCCTGTCAAAAAGCCAGGCTTTGCTGACAAAGAAATCTCTACCCAGCAGAAGTACATCCCCCCCAGACACTGCTTCAAATCATCCACAAAGGATCATGCAAATGGTTTCATCGAAACATCCCCCCTGAGAGATTGATTCATTAAAAGAATCAGACCAAACCAAGAGGCACAGACAGGTCCACACATCTCATGGAGAAAGACAGCAAGCTCAGAGAAGATCCTAGATACTCCTCAAAGCATCTACAAACTCAATTCCTCAGCTAGGGCCAGACCCAACAAGATAAAGGTGCTGTCAGACAACTCTGCTCCCACCCCTACGGCTCACACAATGATGATTTCCTGTCTTGCCCTATATAAATCTATCAGATGTTGTCTGACAACCCTAGCTGGCTTCTAGGGGAAGAAAAAGCCTCTCCCTCTACAACTATCCATCTCATATTTGTCCACTAAAGAAGATTTAAGCTTTCCTCCAAAGCGCCTCATGCCAGCCAAGACCTCAGAAGAGGATGCTGCATCCTTCACCACAGACACATGGGGAAGAAGTGATTTGGGCAACAGGGGTCTGCCAAGAGAAGGGCAAACCAAGGAGATAAGGAGAAGAACCACAGGTTCAGAGTAAACCCCTACTCCCAACCCAGATTCTGCATTGTACAGTCCCCTCTTGGTGCTCTTCAGGCCAAACCCACATGAAGAACGGTCACAAAGCTCCTCAGAGCCCTAAGAAGGCTCCTGGAGCAATGCAAAAAGGGGCTGGGACTTCCCAACCTTTCCTGCTTGCACTGCAGCATCCTCATCCCCACAAGTCCTCATGGGATGAAGGCGCTTTCAATGGATATGGTGCTGGTAACAAGGAGCCACACAGGGAGCGCATGAGCCATGCCTCTGTGTTATTAATACATGAACTTTGGCACTGCCCTCCCACACTGCCTGCTGATTTTTATACCATCTTGCATAATTAATCTGTCAACATTCTCTGACGAGGTATAAATATTAATAATAGGATCACACAGTCGGCTGTTCCTTTTAACATTCCAGCTTGGGGAAGATAAATGGCGCACTTAATCTCTGCAAGCTTTGAAGGGTGCATTAAAAAAGGGAAAAAAAACAGATAATCACAACAACAAAAGACAGAAGATACAGCTGATTTGGCAACAGGATTCCCTGCGCTTCCCAAGTGTTCCCTCCCTTTGTCTCTGCCTCTTCCCTTCATGTTCCTCTCCTGCATGTCGGAATGTTGGCTCAACTCTTGTGGGAGCAATAGTAGGGAGAGATGGTGTAAGGCAACCAGGGTGCAAGGTCTCCCTCCCCAGGCAAAGGGAGGTCCAAAGCACGGGGCTGTGTGGTGGGACCTTTGCTAGGTTAAGTCCTCCCAGCAGCTCTGCATGGATTCAGAAGGCAAAAAAGGCCAGAAAGAGCTTTAAAAATCCATCTGAAGGGAAAGGAAGGGCAGAAAAGCGCATCCCCTCAGAGTTTGGCAGTTTCAGTGCTCAAAAACCAAGCCAGGTTTAAGGTTGCAGATACCAGCTAAACTTATAGGAATGGGATGCTCAAAGCACCAGCAGCCTTGCTAATGCCTTTAAAAGCACAATTCAAGAGGCCACAGTGCAGCTCAGTGCATTGGAAGGTGGCAAACTGGGAACACAAGTTGTCCAAGGTAGCACATAGTTTCTAAGCACTCTGCCCCATATACATCCTCACGGACCCTTCTTTAGACGACAGGATGCTAAGTCTCCTGCCTGAAGAAAGCCTGTGGCACACTGAGACCTCAAAGTCAGCCTCCAAATGAGCCCCCACAGCCTCCCCAGCTCTAATGTGGAAAGCTCCCCTCTCCTGCTCATTCTGGGCTGCAAGACGTAGATAAGGTTCCTGCCCACCCTACCACAGGCTCGCCATGCCAAGACATCCCATCCCAAGAGTGCTCCATGCTACTTTCCAAGTATTCATCTCCAGTTGAGACGTTGCCTCTTCCTGAGCTTTTTCTGCTCCCTGAGATGGGAAGCTCTGTCTGCCTGCAGTGTACATAACACCTCATGAGCCATGGGAGCTCCTTTCTCCTCCATGCCCACTTTGCCCTCCTCAGGTGCTTTATCTAACCCCACTTTTCTCTCTAAAAGAAGACAAAAGGGAGGAAGAGTCCTAGCACCAACCCAGCTCTACGTTACGAGTACAGCCCAGTGGTGGCAAACTACTTCCCTCACTACTCCAGTCACTTTGTTTTACAGAGTACCAAAATGAAAGGGATACTTCAGATTAAAAGATCCGTTTAATGGCCTGATTAATGCATTCCAAACAGACAGGGACTGTTCTGAGCATCTCTGTTAGCTCTTAACCTTTCCAGCTTGAAGGGGTTTTTTCGTGCCTATAAGTGAGGATGTGTTTTCATTTCACATTCAGCGCCTGCTGCGCTCTCTATGGGTTGGATCACGTGGCTTCTCTTCCTCACGTGGAGAGGGGACCAAAACGCTGCTTCAGATAAGCAGAGGAGCAGGTAAACAAGGAGGGCGAAAGCAGGAGGCCTCACCTGAAGGGCCCACACATGCCATAGGCAATTACCCCATTCACCCTGGTTCAGTTCACGTTAATTAGCTCTGAATGCTGCTGATCCATATTACTCATGAGCTAATGAGCAGCAGAAGCTGCAACACCAAAGGCGAGCGCAACAGGGGCCACAGGCAAGTTTCCAGCCTTCAGGGAAGCAGAGGACTCCAA
The DNA here is from genome assembly GCA_032466535.1 of Forpus xanthops. Classification (NCBI taxonomy): domain Eukaryota; kingdom Metazoa; phylum Chordata; class Aves; order Psittaciformes; family Psittacidae; genus Forpus; species Forpus xanthops. The sequence continues at coordinate 4,290 of JASSUY010011832.1, forward strand.
CCCTGTGATTCCCAACAAGGTGCCTCGCAGAGCCAGGAATGGGGCTGGGACTTGGAGCATAGAGGTTATGGAAAGGAGAGCTCTCCTGCAGGGATGGTAAAGCATGAGGAGAAGCTGGGTTATTGCTCCTGGGGCTTTGAAGACTTGGATTAAAGAGCAAGGGGTGTGAGTCTAATCTTCATGGGCACTGCAGAGCAGCTATGTTTGCACACATGGTCCTTGGGCCACCACATGCAGGGCAGCAAGGCTAGGATGCTATGGTTCATACAGACACTAAGGTTCTGCATCTCTCAGCCGCTCTAATGCCCCTCGTGCTTTCTGCTCCACCTGCAGAATGACCCACATGAGCTGCGGGTACACACCATGACCAAAAAGATGGTTTCCAAGATCAGCACACAGTCCAGACATAATGGAGGTTCAGCTATCAGTTGGCAAAGGCCATCTCTAATGGCTGTCACCGAGATTCGGGGGGGCTATCATGTTCTACCTATCTTCTGCAAGCTTTGATTTGTTTCCCTCTCTCAAGTTATGAAGACAGATTCCTCCTCTGACTGAAACATAAGGACCACTTTGTCAGGAGGAGAAGGGACAATGACAAAGAGGCGCATTAGCACCACCAGTGAGAGCAAAGGGCTCGTGTCAAGCCTTGCATCAGAGAAACACAACGTCTCACCCTCACTTCTGCCAACCACCCCACAGCCCATATAGATGATGTGGCATCAACCCTGGGGAACAACAGGGAGGTGATCCCCCTTCCCTGCTCAAGCAGCAGGCAAGGAGAAGATGAAGAGGCATTTAATTTCCACCTGATGTGCTATCGCTTACACAAGATCACAGCTTCTGCTCTTGCTTCCACTCCTTCCCCTCCTCTAGGAAGGCAGAGAAACATCACTGCTCACTTCAAGTGAAGCAGAAAGTTCAGCCACAACATCTGCTAAGAGTACTCCATGTCTGGTGCTTATTGCTACACTAGGAGATTGCTTCAACTGTGGGTTGCTTCGTGCCCTGCCACCACCCGAACCAGAGCTGCTCCAGTTCAATGGGTTTACACACAGGATATGGTGAGTGAGGGGTGAGATGCGGCTGACTTAACACGAAGGGGTTGGATTTGGGGTTGCATGGACCTGGCTCATCAGGCAGTGCCACCACTCTCTCATGTACTCTCTCGTACACGGTGTTCTTTCCACATCCATCCTATGGGGCAGTGATTAATTCCATCTAATCGGTCCATCTTTGCCTGTTTTACTGTCCTTACACCAGTCCAGATGCTACGTTATTCCCCCCATCTGAATTCTGCCATCCACAAATGAAACCAACCCCAAGAAACCCAGCCAGAAAATAACTTCATTTTATTCACCTTTTTATTATTTTCCACCCATAGGATCCTATTGTGTAGATTTCCATTTTGCTGGTTAATAGGCAGAAGGAAAGGGGGGGGAATATATCTGGAGGCTTTGCTTCCATGCGCTTTCCCCCCCTTGTTTTAGCACTGCACAGATGTGTCACACCTCAGGGCCTCTTGACAAAAGCAGCCTTCTTCTGCTGGGAAGGAAATCTTCCTCTGAGCTCTAATCCCAGATTTCTTCAGGTTTCCCATGGCTCTTCCTGTGCTAGAGCACAAGAGAGAGCGTGTCCTCCGGGCTATCCCAGCACACCGGTCTGCCTTGCACATCTACAACACTGGCACAAGAATGGAAACTGCCATTAACAGGAGGAAATGATTTGCAGGAACTTCATAAGTCAATGTCTCATGAGGTTGAGTCCACAGTTCAAGCCAAAATGTGGTGTTAGACCTATAGGAGGATACAACTCTGCTAAAACACTATGAGCAAACCACATGTAGACTCCACTGAAGGCACAAAACCTTAAGTTCCAGGGACTGCAGACCATTACGGCCTGGACACAGGGTAAGGAGAAAGGAGGTACCTTCAGTCATCACATCAGAGAGGCATCCTAGTCAAAACAGCACAAGCCCAGGACTCCACAATAGGATACATGGCTATTTTTTGGCTCCCCATCCTTGTTTTCACCCTGGGCCTCAATTGATTCTTGTGACAAATGGGGATGATAATAGCCATCCAACAATGGCAGTCTTAGAAATATTAGCTCTGCTCAAGCAGGTGAGCTGTCTCAGCTTACAGAAGCAACCCTGCTAGCATTTCCTCAGCCTGAGTTCTGTTTTCCTGCCCTTAATAATAAATCACCAGCTTGTTTCTGCTCTGTAATAGTCAGGGAATCAGGGTAGCGGTTAGCTAGGCAAATCCCTCCTCAAGCATCAACTACTAAAGCAGCACTGGGAGAGGGAGGAGTAGACTGGGGCTTGCTCTGCCTCTCCCTCAGGTTTCCTTATAGGAGGAGCATCATATGCTCAAAGAAAACAGCCAAGAAACCTCTTGCTACAGATGAAGAGAATACCTTCTGAGAGGACTCCAAAACTCCAGAGGCTGTCCTTGCTCCAGCCAGTGCCACAAACTGGGTTCACGTGGATGAAGGGATGGCTAGGAATTGGCCAAGAATCCCAGGAGCATTTGCAAGCCGAATGGAGCATTCCCATGCCTAAACCCCAATATTCCTGAGCCACATCTCCTTCAGAGCCGCTGGGATCAGCGCTGGCACCAACCCCTTCCCCAGGACGAGCTAATGTGCATTATTTGCTAAAATCACTTTGACATTAATTAGCAGGAATCTCACTGGCAAAGGCTCACACTGTGCAGCAGATGTGCTGCGGGCTCCCAGCTCCTTCCCTCCCTGCTGCCTAGATGGGAGGAAGAGCTGGAGTCATGGAGTTGGTACAATGCATCCAGGAAGACCGCGTCAAGAGGGACTGTCAGCACTGGTGCCAAGCTGAGCCGGCCCCCCACAGCAGGCTGGATGCATTCGGAAAGAGACAGGCTGGGAAAGAGGCAGATAGACAAGGGAGAAGCGGGGGGGGCTGGCACCAGGGCTCTCTTCCCGTGGGAAATGCCAGCATGGGATATGGTCATTTGACTTCCTCCATGAAGTATGTAGTAAGCAATCAAAGCCCTTGTCTGAAAACGCCGGTTCCCTCCAGAGCATCAGCTTCAGATTCAAGCCAGGCAGCTCAATTCCTCATCCTCTGTGCTCGATAAATCCTGGTCCATAAAATTTACTGCATGCTTCTCGATGACAACTGGCAGGACAAAACACCCCGACGCTGGAGTCACGTCGCTTATAGACAGCCTTTACAGATGGCATCGCCACGGCTGATTTACAGGAGACAAGAGACAGGCCAGACCTCTGTGCTGGAAAAAAACCCATACCTGGCTGGGAAGAACCCTCTCCTCTCCATGCTCCATCTTGCTGGCTTCTCCGTGACAAGTACCTTACTCCACAGGTCAGCTCCAGTGTGTTCAGAGGCTTTGGAGGACTGGAGCTTGCTTGCAGCCGCTTGCACCAGGGTGTACATTGCTGCTTAGCTCATGTCCACCCATCCGTATGTGTGGGTCATACATAAGATAGGACATGAGGCAGATGGAGGATAGTGATGGCAGGAAAAACTCTTTCTAATCCTGGGAATGCTGCAGTAGAACCTGCTGGTACCTTTTCTAATTGACCAAGAAAAAGAGTTGAATGATCGGTGCCAGGCAGTGTTTCCTCTTCAGGATGAAGGAAGGGGAGGCAAGAGAGATGCTGCTGATGGTACAAGACAGAATGAAACAGAGCATCCACCAACCCTGAGAAAAGGGGGAGGACTTGAGATAACCAAGATATCTGCTGTGCAGGATGAGGCACAGACAGGTCTAGAGGAGGGAGCAAAACCATAAGGGCATGTGGAAGATCAGCACTGAAGAAAGCAGTGGGAGACATAGATCCTTCCCTCCCATCTGCACCAGACTCACCCCGACCAGAAGCAAGGGCCATGTGAACAGAGTGATAACCTCTGCCACACTCTGTCCGCTCCTGCAAGCTTAACATAGACTCATAGAATCATAGAACCAAGCAGGTCGGAAAAGAGCTTTAAGGTCATCAAGTCAGACCATTCCACAGCACTGCCAAGGTCACTGAGAGCCTCGTCTATACAGTATGTGAACGCTTCCAGGCACAGAGATTCCAGCACTGCCCTGGGCAGCCTGTTCCAAGGTCTGACCACCCTCTATTAGCCGATAACAATCACAATATAACTTAATTTCACAGCCGATAAGGACCCAAATCATGTGGTGTCCCTACACGAGCTGACCACAAAGCGGTCTCCAGCAAACTGGACTGGCACTGGGGAGGTTGTGGTTCCCTCTGTCTATCCTCACCCTTTCATTCTCCATGGCACAGGGGCTCAAGGGCTGCAGGAATGGGAGGAAGGAAGGGAAATGCAAGGTAAAAACCGCACCATAGGAATGATGAGTTCCAACGAGCCATGTTTGTCACATTAATGTGAGTAAGAATCAGGTGCTTCCCTGCCTGTCAAGTGCATTTGTCTCTGGTCCCTGGAATGTTCATTATTCATTATTCATCCAGTGTGGACAGCAACAGGAACGCGAGGTTCTGCCTAATCCCCTCCTGATAATGTATTTGTGATAAGCATGACGGAGCCGGCGCTACCGACCGGATTCACATTTCCACTGGATAAAGTGGCATTTACAGGATGCAAGCGCTGTGAATTGAGATTAGGGAGATAAAGGGAGGTGCAGGACAACGAGTCCCAAGGGCATGATGGCCTGGGGACATAAGGGACATCCATGCTGCTGCCTCGCCATGTGGGCAGGGATGCCCACGTGTAATACCACACGCAACCTTACTGAGGATGATAAATAAGCAGCAAAGACATTGAAAGAGTCTTGGGTAGACTCTCGTCTCATCCAACTGAGGTCTTCCATCTATGATACGGAGCTCCAAACAGCAGAAGCAATAAATAACACCCCTCAAGACCCAATTCAGAGCTCCAGAAGTGCACTGTGCTTAGAAGGAGAGTTAATTCAGCAGCTGCCCAGAGTCCATGTCCACCAGCAATTATCATGCCTCGGATCAACCTCATTGACTCCAATACTACCATGGTACAAAGCTACAGCAATGGGCCATTAATATTTATCAGGCTTCATATGAGGAAAAATGGCTTGTATGACACGTTCTGTGTAATTTATGTCATGTATTTGAACAGTGGGTCATGGCAGAACCAGATAACAATAACCTTGTCAGCTAGTAGGATTTATAGCCGGGTTAAGATACATATAAAGGTACCTGTGTTATTGCAGCCTGTAAGCATTTCAAGTGTGAAAACCCTAAAGAAGAGGTTTAGGTGCCAGAGGGCTAAAACTGGGGCTATTTGAGAGAAAGAGAGAGAATTTAGGTCAAGTATCAATGTAGAAAAGGGTCTTGATGTAAAGTTCTACAGGGCTGTGCAACCATCTCCTGGGAGGAAAGAAGAGATATTCCATTGTTTTTAACATCTCAAATTAGAGTGGATGGAGGATTAAATATTACATATGGTAGAGAGGAGCTCGCACGCTAGCGAGGGGATAGACTAAAGCACAGAGTGCCGACGGGAAGATGACACAGCCTTTCCATCCTATCCCACAAACAGCTCCTTGTACGTATTCCCAGCCGGATCTGCTGATACTGGGTGATGCAAACAAGTTTGTAATGCTTTCTGCTCCTGTCAGCCCAGTCAATGAAGGCAGGAAGAAGGGAACTGGAGCCACCCGACTGCTGCAGGACAAACAACGGTATTGCCATCCGGAGCATCGGCTCTGCAATCCCACAGGAGACAAGCTACGGATATGGACCATATTTCAGCTGGAAGAACCCAGCTTGACTTTCAGATCCCAGCCGGGGCTGGCAGCAAATCTTATTTGCCTCATCCAGAGCCAAAAGGCAAACCTGCTAAGGCTCTGGGTGTGTGAATATTGGACTCGCTTTCCCTGGCAGATGGGGAACATGCCTAAAGAACTCGAGATTCAGCTGCTACCAACGTCATTACAAGACAACGCGTCAGAACATCAGGTCTCAGCCTGAAGCCAAGTGATGTACATGGATTTACCCAGCCAAGGCTAAAGTGTTTCTGCACCTAACACCTTATGACCTTTTCCAATCCAAAATCTCCATGCAAATGCCAAGAACCTCCAGGAAGAAGGGAGGTGATGACTAGCTGGTCCCAGAATACAAGAGCATCCATGCAGTCTCTCACAACTCCCGGCAGCTGAGAAGCACAATGTACCTCCCTCTGCACAGTGATCATAACTACTGCAACAGCAGCTCTTTAACAGCTTCCCCCACTAACAAGCTGCTCTTGTTTTCATGTTTTGGAATGGCTTAATCCTGTCTATGATAACATCCCCAACAAGCGAGTGCATTAAACTGTGACAGCTTTTCACTGACCTAAGCAATTGCATTGTGAAAACGCCATTAGCGGCTCTCTCTTCTTCATCTAATCCCCCATCCCCTCCCTCTGCCTTTTCTGTGGCCAGTAAGAGCTATGCTCAATATACCACTATTAAATTACCCTTAGAAATACGCTCCTCCAAGAAAATCAATGCACATGTGTTTGAACACTTGTCACAAATAGATCAACTGGGCAATCAAACATATATTATCCCACCCGAGGTTTAAATAAATAAGAGGGCCACATGCTGATGCTGTGTTCCCATGGCTAGTGAACCTCCTGGGCTGCTTCCCACTCCATCTACACCGACTCTAATAGGGATGCCCATGCTCTGAAGAAGGCACATGGGGAAGGATCAAGCCCAATGTACTGCTGTTCATTGCACCCTAGCACCCAGCTGCACAGAGGCTGGTTTTTCCTTCCTGATGCTGGTATTTACTGCTCTAGGTACCAGCGGGATGCTTCTTCCCCATGTCAGCATTCCTATATAAAAGGGCTGTCACTTACGGTTTGTAAAGGGAACACAGACCCAGGTCTAGAGTGCCTGATAAATAGATAGGGAGCATTAAAATCTGTTCCTGCTGCAAAAGGCAGTTGCTGTGACTCCTTTAACATTATTTTCTCACTTCTTTTTACCCACCCTTCCTCTTTTTTTCCTTGGTCAAATCAGGACAGAGAGGGATTTCTCGCCAGCTAATTAAAGCCCCACATGTTAATGAACTCCCAACACTTAACAATGTCTGCAGCCCCACAGGAAATTAATAAGAGCTTTAATCACGAAGAGACTTGAAAGGTCAGTGCCTGCTATGGGTCTCCAAACACAGACGACAACAGAATCATATCATAGCTTAAAAAAGCCCCGCTGAGAAGCCACGGGCCTGAGGCCAGGCACAGAGTAACAGGCAGAAAATGAGAGGTGTGACTGCTGTCGCAGGGGGAAGCAGGACAGGAGAGGCTGGAATCACACACTTTGCCTTCTAGTTAATCTGCCTTACCTTTGTTATCTCTTTTCTTTCCCCAGTGCAAGGCCAGATTACACATGATGCATCTGCTGGAGAGTAACCCTTCAGCAACCTGCCCACTCATCTTGTGACCTTCCTCCCCATCTGCTTGCTAAACAAGCTCTCCCCTGGTTTCCTTTCCCACCTAGTTAGGGGCATTTTTCTAAAGTCTCTTTCAAGATATTACAAGGTATGTAGATAAATTGCTGCTGTAAGCAGATGCTCCAGATGGACCAATTACTGAATTAATCCAAAACACCTACCTGGCTAGAGTAGCCTAGTTATTTACAGCAGTCACAGAAGCACACACATAATCTATTCACAGCATTCGAGCTCAGCATCACAAGCACCAGCTCCATGAAGTATTTTTAGCCCAGCCCCAGTTAAACTCAAGTGCTTGCAGGACTTCAGCTCATGGAGCATCTCTCAAGTAAAGGATAGCTTGGAGCAAGCGCTTCTGGAGCCAGACAACACAGCCTCAGTGAACAAATGGACTTGAGGACCCTCAAAAGAGATGACTGTGCCTGAGCTTAGCACCCGCACACAGCTCCTCCTTGCCTCTCCAAAGCCCTCCAAGAGGCTCCAGCAGCATTTCCCTCCCCTGCTGTCCCCAATTTCTGACCTCTGAACCCACAAGAGTGTGATTTCCTACCTGATTGACTGTAAAAGCTTCAAGTTACTCTAATCACAGATCAATGGCTGGCTTGTAAAGAGGAAATCATCCTCGGTGGGGTTTATCATCCCTGCAAACTCCCGCTGTCCTCTCACTGCTCTGCCTCTTTAACCCCTTGCTGCCTACAGTCTCCAGTTAGTTCTCAGGATGGGCTGAGGAGAGAAGCAACTTCCCCAGGACATACAAGTGACAGTTCCCAGCACCCTCATTGGCACATTTAACCCATAAAGGTCCTGCCTTCGACAGAAGCCTCTTGTCCCTTATAATCCCTGACCACAAGCTGGTTACAATCCCAAAACCAAAGAGGAAGGAGACCAGAAAGTTGGAAAGAGAAGCTGGAGCAGCTGAGAATTTGGCCACCAAATCTGCCCCAACCATGGGCCAAAGCGACCTCCTGCGAGGCTCATACTCAAAAGTGAGCTCTCAGACTCAACACACCGCATCTCCAGGGCCCATTCAAAGAGCCCTACGCTCCAGAGGCCTTTCCATCTTTACGTTTACAAGCTCAATCCCAAGAGGGAAGAAGCCCCCAGCACTACAGAGGCTCAAAGGCACAGCAATGCACAGCCCAGGAGAAAACCCAGTGTTGTGACGGCATCAGATACACACTTCAGACACCCTCCTGCTCGCAGGCACACAGCAAGTGCTTCTTCCCTCAAGTTCAAAGCCTCTTCCCTTTGGGCAGGTTATAATTGAGCACCGTGATGTTCCCCACATCAGCAGCTCTCGGGGATGCGGCACCGGATGAGACCCATCATCGTTCCTGGTTCTCTCCGGCAATTCCTCAGTCTCATTTTGACTTGCAGTTCCTCATCCCCCCTTGGGATTTAGCCCCATCTACAGAGATAATTGGAAACACACCCTCGGCATCCTTCCTCCTGTCAGGAGCCAGCTGTCTGATGCTTTAAAGACAATCTTCCCTGCTTCCCTCCCCACCAAAGATTCCGAGATGCTGGCGAGACGAGCGGTAAGCGGAGTGGGATGTGACAGCCCCTCTCCCTTCCCAAATAACTCAACCTCAGCTTTCCCCTCCTTCCCAGCCGGATTTCATCTGACAACACTTTAGAAAGCAGGATGGGAAAGCACCATCGGAGCAATAAGGCGATCACAGTCCCTCAACAACCATAGCTGAGGATGCAATAACTGCACCCACTGCTTCCCCTCTGGCTTTGGCCATGCCACAACCCATCCTCCTCCAAATGACCTCCATCCCCACACTGCCTGCTACCCCCAGCATCCCCATTCTTCCTATGGTTTGATTATATTTTATCACACGCTGCTGCACCAGGAGCATCTAAACCCGTGCGAGATGAAGGCAGCAAACTGCCCCAGAAAGAACCAGTAGCATCCCTCCCTTCCTGCTATAGGGAACGTCTTCCCTGCACTGCCTGCAGCACCAACCTCCCAAAGAACTGTATATATATATATACACACACACAGAGGGATACATATATAAATATATATATAAAAAGAAGAATGACCCACTTAATGAGCTCTGATCCCCTCCTTGTAAAGACTGGGAAATTATCTGCGAGTCTAGGAATATCTTCATTAAAAATGCATTTAGCTGTGGAACGCTCAGAAAAGAGAGACCTGGAATACATGAAAGATTAGCCCCAGATTGCTGATTGGGCTCTTTCACATCGTTATGGTAATTAGGCTCACAGGGCTGTTGTGCTGACTCCGTCACTTTGCCTTTGTCTGGGATTTAAGGTGGATTTTCCCCCTCCCTCCCAATTCCTCCCCTTCTGCTAGTGTCGAGCCCTACCTCAGGCTCATCAATATGCTAAGTGCCACGATCTGATTCACCCTCTGCCAACCCCAGCCCTGCCTCACATGGAGGAGAGAGAAGGAATTAATGGCAATTATGAGGTGTGAGCGGCTATTCCAACTCTCAATCTGATTGTCATTGAAACCAAAGGAAAATGCAACTTAATCACAGCAATTTGCCCTCGTCCTTCCAAACGTTCTGCCCCATTTCCATGCCTGTGGACTCAGGGGAGCCCACCTGGGTCATGGCTCCAGCAGACAAACCCTGACCTTGCTCTAGAGTTGGGTTTAGGGATTTCCCCTCAACTCTCTGTGTTATTTGAAAGGGAAATCCTGCTCAGGACATCCAGGCTGAGAAGCTGGAACGAGAAGAGTGCATTCAGCTTGAGGTATGAGGGGAAAGGGAACAATATAGTTGTTTAATGGCAACAAGAATAGGCCATTTTGGTCTAGGCAACCTGCAGGGCAGCGGTGCCAGGAGCAGGCTGTATCTGGGTCTTATTCCCCCAGGCTACAGCAAATAACCTCTCCTTTTGGTCTTAACTCAGGATCCCCCCACAACAAGGTTCTCCAATGCTTCTGAGACTCAACCAAGATTGTTAAGGAAGAGCAGCAGCTTCCAAAAGCCCTACTTAACCATCAAGTGCTGAAGCATCTCTGGGGCAGAGAGGGATTTGAGATGCAGCAGCCAAATATAGCCAATCTACAACGCAAGGAATACAACCAACTGCCTCCTCGCTCCTCAAACAAGCCTGAGCTTCTCCACTGCCACCATCCTGGATGATTTCCTCTTCTTGGATGACCCCAAGCCAGTGCCATCCGATATTATCACTCACTAATCCCAGCCACAAAGCCCTCTAACCCCACTGCTCACCCTCTTATCTCTCACTCCCCTATCCATCCACCTTTGGTTTCAGCTGGTGTTTGGCTAATCCAGCTCCAAACCCAGGGAATCTCAGTGGAACCACTGTCCTTGTATTAACCTTATGGCACGGGGGCAGATTTGGAGACCTTCCAGATGTGAGCTGAGCCTCTAACTCAGAATAATAATAGACAGTAACAACTGTAAATTCATCTTCTCATCCATCACTCCCTTGTACGTGCATTAATGTGTTTCTATAGCCCCTTCGCATCCTCCCTCTGCTTTATTCATCCATCTACCCCCTGGCATGTCCTTTAATTACCTAACCATTAGGTTTCCTCTTGCCTGGCTCCACATTTTATACCCTGCAGTGGGGAATAACGCTCTTAAACCAGCAGCATACCACAGGGGAAGAGTTCAGGCAAATGGCCATGTTCAGAGGGTGATGAATGCACGTTTCCATGGGGAGGTCTCAAGAAATCCCCTTTTGGAGGCAAACCACTTCCGACACATACCCTAAGGAACACTGTTGGGATGCCATTGGCTCCAAACCACCACCAGGCACAGGAGAAAGCCAAGCCACAGCTGCCATAATGACTGCACCTTTGGAAAGCCACCCTGGTCCTCTCATCTCCAACAATCTCCAAGGCAAATAAGGCAGAGCAAGAAAGGAAGATGCGATGGAGAGTGGGGCTGGTAACCCGGGGTGGGTGCTGAAACAGCATCTGCCTTCAGAGCAGATGAAGCCTTCTTTCAGCCCCCAGAGTCAGCATTCATGGCCAAAAAGCAGTGCAGAGGCTCTCTATGAACACCACCACCACAAATAAACCCAAGCACCGTCAGGATGACAGCTGTAATGAACCAGTGCATACGTCCCACTCGGAGGCTTTGCAGAGGCTGTTTGGCTGCGGCTGACTGATGACATTTGGATGTCAGCGAGACAGTTTTCCATAGGAAATCTGCCGAGCAGCCAGTTTGAAGACACCCCCTCTGCTTCCCTTAGTAATTGCTTCCTAAGCATTGCATCACAGCAGCTTCATTTGCTGTGCGCCCATCTAGCAACACGACGGTACATCCACACTCATGAAAAGACCTCACAAAACCCCCTCTTCTCAGACTCCCATCCCCATCATGTATTTGCCCACGGTGCCATAGCACTTTCTGATGCTTACTAGCAGAGACTACTATTCCCAAATATCTAACCTTGATCTTCCCCACAACAGATTAATCTGATTCCTTCCTGTTGTGTCTCGCGGTGGACACGGAGGGCGATCGATCGGTCTGTTCTCTCTAACAACTTGTGACATACGAGATCACATCTCCCTCTTCTGACTTCAAGGAGCACTTCGGAGGGTTGCTGGGAGCTCGAAGCACCCAGCAAGGAGAGGAGCTGATCTGCATACCTGCTGCCTCCCTCCCTTGCTGCTCTGAGTGTGATACTGGGGGGGCTGAAGTCCCTCAGCTAAAAGGATACGGGATAGGAAAGGATGTGGGAACTAACATCCAGCAGACTACATGGACATTTCTAGCTAGGGAAATAGGAATCATGGAATGGGTTCTGTTGCAAGGAACCTTAAAGCTCATCCAGTCCCAACCCCTGCTACGGGCAGGGACACCTTCCATAGAGCAGCTTGCTCCATGTCCCTGTGTCCAACCTGGCCTTGAGCACTGCCACTAATGGGGCAGCCACAGCTCCTCTGGGCACTCTGTGCCAGTGCCTCAGCATCCTCACAGGGAACAGCTTCTGCCTAAGAGCTCATCTCCGGCAGGTTAAAGCCATTCCCCTTGTCCTGTCCCTACAGGCATCTGTAAAGACTTCATAATGCAGTTTTTAAGCTCCCTGAATACACACACATCTGCTTCTCCTTCCACCTTGCACTTCTCCTATTGCATGACCTATATGCAGCTGCTGCCTCTTCCCAGTAGGGTCTATGCCCAAGCTGGGTGCCACCCATCAATACCATCACAGTGACAGGGATGCCACAATAAGAACCGCAGCACTATTTATATCCTGAGGGAGTGACAAGCACCAGCAGCAAGAGAGACAGCGCGATGGTGAGCAGCAGGAGCTTCGTCACCAAAGGGTATTTTTAGAGCATGGGGAGGGGGGCACATGTGAATCCTCCTCTCCATAGAGGAGGGTTTTCATTTTCCTCCTCGCCCCCCTAAACACAGCACTGGGTCCCAATATGGTGATGCCGCTCCGTGCCGCCAGCATTAAAGCCTTGCCTAGCAGCTTACTCATGCTCACAACAGCAAAAGAGGTAATTCCAATCCAAACAATTCCAATCCAGAGTTCCTCCCACCCCTCTGCCCACAAAACAAAGCCAGGGTGGCAACTGCAGTGCTCACACAGCTAATGGTACCTTGCTCTCCATTGGCAGAGCTAGACTGAACATGTCGCAATGATGGGTGCATGTGTGGGAACTCAGAAACCATCTCCCATCGAATGGAAAGAACCAGCTTTTAGAAGCCCACAGGTGAGAGGCAGGCCCTTCCATCGTGGTTTAATCCCAGGCAGGAGCTGCTCTTTGCAGGCACATTAACACAGCTGTGTCAACTTCCAGGTGAATCAGTTGGGCTCCATCACACACATCAACACTCAGCACTGCCGTTTCCTCTCCTGCTCAGATTTATTTTAATTTCAAGATGCAAATAGCCTTCTCGCTCGTTTTCCTACCCACATCCATCTGGAAATAGCTCTCAGACCTACTCTTGCATTCCCAACTATTTTAGCACTCTTCTCTTTCCCACCTCACCCTGCTCCAGATCCGGGCTCAGGTTGGCAGAAGGAACCGAGAAGGCAGAAATGAGATGGGGCTCCATCACAGCAGCCACTTTTTCAGGGAGCAGAGTGTCTAAAAGCTGGGCTCTTTCTGATCAACACCTCAAAAACGGCTCCTCCATGATGCCAGCATCTGCCATTCCCTGTGCTGGACCCAAGGGATGGAAGCTGGACTTTCCAAGTCTACCTCACTCCCCTGAATATCTCAGCCCCTCATTCAAGATGCTGAATGTTCAATAGTTTCTATCCATATGGGAAACTGCTAGCCCAGCATCTCTAAAACTAGGTTATGTCTTCAGGGTCCTAAGGTGGTTACAGGCATGGAGGATCCTAGGAGACAATAACCACAGGTCTAACCAGCTACATCAAACCACCCCAAAGGGGCTCAGCCACCCTCAGGTAGGTGTCTGCCAGCACTCAGCTCCCCTTGAATCCATCAGCACTTCCTGACTCCATTCAGACAGCCAAGAGCCATTTCAGACTTATCCTTGGCCACCTCTTACAAGCAGCAAATTAATACCAGCAATCAATCATTAATCAGAGCTCTCCTCCAGCTTGCAGGGAAGGGGGCTGGAGTAGGCCAGGCTTTGCTCCCATTTATGTCAGACAAATGCAAGCCCGTGGAGCTACTCCAGATCTACACAGTGCAACAGACAGCAAAGCAGGGCCGGGCACTCAATCACGCAGCACCCGAAGCCAAGCGCAGCAGCGAACAGCCCAGCATCTGGGCTGCCTTTGAGTGGCTCCAGCAAGAAGGCTATTAGCAAAGAGAAAAGGGAAGGGAAAAGTAGAGCAATGGTTAAGAGAATGGAAGCCTTAGATATGGCTTTTCCCATTATAGTTTGTTAATGACTTGCCATTGTCCTCCCAACGTGTGAGGAGAGGAGGACGGAGGACACAATCGCGCTGGCTGATTGCAAAGGTGGCCTGGACTGTCCATACAAACCCCTCCACTGTTATTAAAAGCTGCTATTTCCCTTTTCTTACAAAGACAATTAAATCTGCTCTGTCAAAAATTGCATTTCCCCTTCAATATACACACATACATAGGGATAGGTAGATTTTAAATGCAGTTACTGGGAGAATGAGACCTAGCCTCACTCCACAGGCATTTAAAAAGGAATCCCATCATTCCAGAGCAGATAGATCCTTTTAATGTGGCCATCCAGCCTCATCCACCTGCTGCAGGGCTATTTCCTCCATGCTTTAAGCCACAGCTGGGCTGACACCATGCCCACCATGAGTTATGTGAGCTGTAATCCAACCGAGGCTACTAACCTGCTTCTTAGTGCCACCAGCTAGAGATCTGTATTGTGAACCCCCCGATCCTGTGATTTCCAACAGCTCTCCTCAGGGACCACACAACACATTACTGCCACAGACAACAGACCTGCTCATAAACCGCTCTGCCTGCATGTGCTGAGAGGAGAGAGTTGGCTTTTATGGGCTATGCCACCTCCCAGCTATTTGTAGCTGCTGTAAAAACCATGCGGCAGCCACCTGGAAACGGACACAAGAGGAATTTGGGGTAGATTTTAAAGCACACATCTCTGTTCGCAGCTCAGAAACCAACCACATCCTGGGCTGTATCCCAGTGTGAGCAGCAGCTCAGGGAGGGGATTCTGCCCCTCTGCTATGCTCTGTGAGACCCCCTCTGCAGTCCTGGTCCAGCTCTGGGGCAACAGCACAAGAGGGATGTGGAGCTGTTGGAGTGAGGACAGAGGAGGCCATGGAGATGCTGCCCTGGAGCCAGGCTGAGAGAGATGGGCTGGGGCAGCCTGGAGAAGAGAAGGCTCCTGAAGGGGAGACCATAGAGCAGCCCCCAGTGCCTAAAGGGGCTCCAGGAGACCAAGAGAGACACTTTGGACAAGGGTCTCAAGGGACAGGCCAAGGGGAATGGCTTTAACCTGACAGAGGGGAGACTGAGATGAGCTCTAAGGCAGAAGCTCTTCCCTGTGAGGGTGCTGAGCGCTGGCACAGGATGCCCAGAGAAGCTGTGGCTGCCCCATCCCTGCAGTGTTCAAAGCCAGGTTGGACACAGGGGCTTGGAACAACCTGCCTAGTGGAAGGAGTCCCTGCCCGTAGCAGGGGTTGGGACTGGATGAGCTCCAAGATCCCTTCAACCTGAATATATCTGGTTCACATGATCTCCTAGAAGGATGAATGGCCAGCACCAGTCATGGAGTACACACCAGCTGACCCCATCCTCACCATGCTCAGTGTGGTTTTATCTGTCCCCCCTAACCATGAGGAGCTCAGGCACCACCAACACACTACATAGCCTTAGCGCTCCTCAGTCCCTGTAGACTGGAAGCAGCCACATGGCTGCCTTTAATAACCTTGCCATCAGCTTCCAATTGCCACTGCAAAAGGGTCCTTAAACTGTGTTGCCTACTAATTAAATCCATACAAATGCCAACTTGGCCTTAATTTAATGCAAAATTAGTGTGAGGCTACCGAGGGTTATAGCAAGAAACTTGCCCACACTGAACTAACAGCTGACCTTGGGAATTATCTCCCCAAACCCTGCCTTGCTCTGGATCGGACCCAGCTATTCTTCGAGGCACCACATGCAAATATTGTTGCTTTGCAATTATTTGGCAAGGAAACAGAAGCTAATTAAAACCTAATTGAAATCAAATCATTTCCAATTCGACTGCCTTCCATCGCCTCTTGGAGCAAAGGTTCCTCATCTCATGGACTGCTTGTCCTTCGTCCTGTTCTGTGCCTTAGCTCTGCAAACAGCGTGCATGCCACTGTGTTTGCAATGGGTTTGGGGGGGTCAAAGAGGGATAGGGAACAAGGAAAGCCTTAAGGGAGAGGGATAAATACGAAGCAAAGGGGTCCGGTGGGGTGGGCAAGGAGTTAACTGGCAGCACAAACTGCCTTGGTTTTGCCCTTAAGAGCAAGGAAAACAGGACTGATCATATGCATAATTCAAGCAGAGGTGGCAGAAATGGCTTCCTGATATAGCTGCGCCTCAGCCACCAAATATAGAACTGGACACACTGTATAAAACCCAATTACTAGTGTGAAAACCTCTCTCAGACATACACACTTGAGACTGTATTAACTCCAGCAACACAGTATATCTTGTCATGCCAATAAAGTTCTTGACACTGAAATTGAGAGGAGGGAGAGCATCTCTATGTACATAGGGACTATGGGTAGCCAGCGATGGATGCAGTTGATTGTAACAAGCCAGTTGAAGCTGCCTGATGCATTTGTCCTAGTGTTTTATCCTTTCTTTCTTCAACGACTTCACAGCTCAGCAGGAGTTACCAGAGTAATAATTAAAAGAAGCCAACCAAGTTTATAAATAAAATGAGACACAAAGAAAGAAAGAGGCAGCTAAGCTGCCACACTGAGGTCTTTGGAGAGAATCCCCTCCTGGTTATTCTACATTTATCCCTTTGTGGATTGGATGCTCCAATCTCAGCTCCACACACAACCGAGAGCATCCCATGGTGATGCCCACAAGCGCAGGGATGGGGAATCACTGCAGCCAACCCCCCCTTTCTGGAGTTCAGAGGTAATGTGGGATAAGAGCTGTTACAAACCATTGCTCAAGTACTGCTTGGAGCCAGCTCCCACCTGAAGCACTGCTAACAAAGTCTGCTGCTCCTCAGGTTTCACACCAGAGAAGCTTCTTCATTATTAATCCTCACAAGGGGTTGTGGAGGATCACACTGATCAAATGATATCTGCATTAGTGGGAACACAGCAGAGCTGTCACTACATTACACAGTTCTTTCTCCCTCTCAATATTCACCATAGCTTGAGGGCTAAACAAACTTGGTTTGGGGAAGGAATGGAGAGTGGAAACCTTTTCCTGGGGAAGCTGTGTCGGGTTGGGATACAGAGAGGAAGAGGCTCAGACCCAGCCCGAGCCAAGAGGAGGCTGCCCTGCATCAATGATGGACACAAGCCCACAGCAGCAACTTGCCCCTCATCTATAATTCAGAGGCCAGAGGCAGCTCCTAGAAAACTAATTCCCTTCTCCAAGCTCAGCGGGAGACCCCAGTGGTCAAGGGAGAGAAGCTATAGGAGGGGATGAGGACCACCTCTGCTGCGCTGCTACAAGGGATGCGCAACACCAGGGGGAAGAGGTACCCCAGATGTGGGGAGACTCAAATTGCTCACTATATGGAGGTGGGGGAAATCTCAGCTGTCATCTCATTCACTCCCAAACAGCCTTTCACCTAGCACCCATCAGCCACACATCCACGTGCCACAAGCTGGAGGCAGCAGATGTCACCTCGCATTGCCAAGGTGGCCTGGCCTTTGGGACAGAGAGCTGAATGGATTTCATCATGTTCAAACCAGTCCATAGAATCAAGCAGGTTGGAAAAGCCCCTGGAGATGATCAAGTCCAACCATTTCCCCAGCACTGCCAAGGCCACCAATAACCCAAGTCACTAAGGGCCTCATCTACAGGGTTTCTGACCGCTTACAGGGACTGTGATTCCATAATCAAGTGGGGAACAAAGGAACAAATCCAACACAAAACCTGGGGGGCAGGTATAACTAAAAATGAATGAATTCAAGGAAAACCAAGGGAGGACATAAGGATTTGCACCAAGAGAAGCAGAGGTCCTGCTCTGCCCCTGAAAGCACTGGCAAAATACTTCCCATCCTTTCATGCTCTTGGGGGAAGATGATGGTCCTTCATATTAATGCTAAGTGTCAGTGTATCAATTTCAGACTCTCAGAGAGTTGAGATGAAACATGTGCCAAGGTCAGGGCTGCAAGGCTTAAGTGTATCTACTGTCATCCACATAATAGCGCGCGGATTCATTTCTATCATTTTTATCTCTCTTCCTTTTTAATAACCCTATAGCGAGGAGATAATTCCCCATTAATACATTATAGAAGCAGCTTAATGGAAAAAAAAGTGGGGGGCTGCCTTTTTCCTCTGACTTACAAGCAACGCATACAGAAAGCTGGGGCTTGAGGTTGCCTGTTCTCTTCTGGTTTGAACTGAAAAAAGCTTTCCCATAGTTGACTTGCCTCTTTTTAACACATTCCCTCAGATAAAACCAGAATCTACAGCTCTGCCTCATTAGAGGTCCCCCCCCTAAAGCGGAGGGTTTCGAAGCCGTTATTTCACAGGGCTGGGTTGAACGAGATCATTTCACTCGCATGGTTTTCTCCCCCCTTCAGAATCATTAGGAAAGGAGGTGGCAACAAAACCCAGCCCCAAAAGCGCTGCTTCAAACAGGCAGCTATCCCTCGTCCTCTAAAGAAATCAGGTCTCAAACAACATAATCCTAACGAGTTCTCCAGATGTCCTCTGAGCCTTCCAGAAAAAAAGGAAACAGGCAGAGCTTGAATTTTTAATGTGAAAAACAGCCAGAAAAGTAAGAAAGCAAACAAATAGGAACAAACCCAATCAAAAAGGAAGCTTTTTGGGTCTCCTGTATATGTAAATCTCGTCTCAGAAATCCCAGCATCTGTTTTTTTATGCTCTTTTTCAATCTCAGTGTAGCTACTGTAAGAGAAACCACAGCAAACACAACCCTGGAGCTGATGCTATAAGATCTGCTTTGGGAGAGGATGATCTTGCCCCCCAACCATGCCATACCCACCACCACACGGAGATAGCAGTATAGAAACAAACCAGTGTGCCCAGTCCACAGGAGGGTGAGAGTCTGGGCTTTGCCTGGGCAAGGCAACTGCTCTGTAAGGCCAAAGACCTGGTGTCATAGAAACATAGAATAGTTGGAAAGGACCTTAAGCTCATCCAGTTCCAACCCCCTGCCATGGGCAGGGACACCTCACACTAAACCATGGAACCCAAGGGTCTTTCCAACATGGCCTTGAACACTGCCAGCGATGGAGCATTCACAACTTCCCTGGGAAGCCCATTCCAGGGCCTCATCACCCTTGCAGTGAAGAACTTCTTCCTCATATCCAAACTTCCCCTGTTTCAGTTTGAACAAATTACCCTTTGTCCTATCACTACAGTCCCTAATGAAGAGTCCCTCCCTAGCATCCCTATAGGCCCCTTTCAACTGGTTGACAAAATGAAGCCTCCAACCATCCCCTTGCCAAAGAAGATTGGTCTTCTGGCATACTGAGAACCAAGGGGAGCAACATGGAACAGAAAGCAACTGCTGCCAATTAAAAAGCACTGACCTAAAGTGACAACGCTGTTCCTACCTCCCAGCATTGCTAAGGAGCAGCCCACATACGTGGCATGGTGTCGGCTGGACTTGTCATCTGCAACTGGGAACCCACCTCCCTGCCAGTCACTGCCATCAAGCAGGCTGTCACTTGCCAGTCACACTGCATACAGCCTGAAAATAGGCAGCCCTTAAAATACCACATTGTTTAAACCAAGTGCTGGCAGCTAGAAATGCCTCCTGGAGGAAAGGAGGTGGGAAGGGGAAGATGGAGCAATGAAGGACTAAGATAACATCTGCAATGCCCTTGTACTGATGTCAAGCTTGAGGTGGGGGAGTGTTGTCTTTCATCACCATGTCACAAGGCATTTCTTATACACTTGTACGGAAGCAGTAGGGCACCCATCTCCCCTCCATGAAGATGTCCTACACAAGGGCTTCTCCTACAACTTCAACCTGCCTACTCAAGTGGAAAAGGAGGTATCCCCACCAACACAACCTTTACTCCTCTTGCTTAAAACATGACTCTAATTCACTGCCATCTGAAGGCCAGAGCAAAGAGATTAACGTTACCACTTCCAGAAAGCTGCAGTGATGGAGAAATTACAGCTAGCTCCTCCACAGCTCCAAAGACCTGGTTGAACTCATTCTGAGGTCTCCTGTTATGCCCAACATAGCACAATGCAAAAGCTGGATGAAACTGAAGGTCTACACTCTCACCCTATTTATTAAGAAGACAAGGATATCCAGAAAGCCAGTATTTTTACCATAGTTTAAATAAGAAGCAAGTAAAAAGCCACCTTTCTATTCATAGCACTGCTCAAGAGGATACAAGTTGTAATGCTGAGCGAAAGCATCCTCAGATGACAGCCCCTGGATCCCTGCTGTGCACAGCAGGGCTGAGGCTCAGGAAAGCCACTGCAGAGAAACAGGATTCAACCTCTACCCAAGCCACACACCGAATCCAAATGCCAAAACATCCTGAGGTTCACAAGCAGGGGTATGGCAAACACAGGCTCATCTAAAATGCTTTTAATCTTTGCTTCCCAAAGAGCAGCCACCTCCTGTGGGATTCCGACAGGAAAAGAAAGAGCTGCAGGTACACGAGGGAGGAAAGAGAAGAATGAAGAAAAGCTTCTTTTTTCCTCCTAAGACACGAAGTTTTGGACAAAACCCTCTTCTACAACCATGTGTTGCCCCAGAGCTGCTGCTTCCCATGCTGGGCAAGGGACATCGATCTCACCATCACATTAAACACCGGACCAACACTCACCGTGTTGAATTAGTGTTGGTAGATTTCTCTGACTAGAACATGTTCAAAATCACAGTTGGGTTACGAGAATCAATTAGAGCCAGATGGGGGTGTGAAGAAGTTAAACAATTTGCCTTATTGCAGGAGTTGGTACTACAGCAATGGGTGCTTTACATTTTCATTTAGATTTAAAAATCACTCGAGTGCACCCTCTGTATAATTCAATCGAGGAATGAAGAGGAAACTACTGAGTGGGTAAGAGATAGATTGTTCTTCTCTGGAAGATAAGAGTGGGGGGAATAAAAGGAAGGAGAAGATTAGAGCAGAGATCCTCAGCAGGGGGAAATCTGCATAGGGGCATTGAATCCTAGAACAGTTTGGGTTGGAAAGGACCTTAAAATAATCTAGATCCAATCCCCTGCCATAGGCACGGACACCTTCCATAGAGCAGCTTGCTCCAAGCCCCTGTGTCCAACCTGGCCTTGAACGCTGCCAGGGATGGGGCAGCCACAGCTTCTCTGAGCACCCTGTGCCAGCGCCTCAGCACCCTCACAGGGAAGAGCTTCTTCTTTATATTTAACCTGAATCTCCCCTGTAGTTGCTATGGCACCATCAGTTTACAGCAGCATCACTGTCACCCAGAGCATCATGGAGTGGTTTGGGTTGGAAAGGACCTTATGATCACCAAGTTGCAACCACTCAAAAAGGTAAGAAATGTCCTCACCCATCACCCATGATTCCATTGGACCTTCAGTGGGACCTGAGATATTTTTTAGGTTTATAGGGTTGATGTTGCTTCACCATTCCATCCCCAGCCCAGATGGGAAACCAGTCACCTTTCCATCGCTGAGACAAGGACCCATGCAGACTGACTCCCAGCAGAGGCAGGAATTGGTAATGAAACCTCCCCAAGGTTAGTCAGGGAAGAAAAAGCCTCGCTAATATGCAGCGCACCTCCGCCACCGCAATAAAGACGAGATTGAATTGCAGAACGTGGCTGCGGGTCTTGTTTCTATATGTTTCAATGTTGTGCTCCAACAGGTCGGAATATTGTTAGCAATTCCGGATGCAGAGGAGGCATTGCTGAGCTGGGTAAAACATGTGGCAAATTTGCTCCTGCGCTCATCCTGGAGCAGGTGAATGCATTTGATTATACAGGCTCAGGGGTTATTTGCATTATGGGATTCCCAACACTCCTCACGAAATGGTTTGGAGCATTATGTAAACCAGCCAGAGGGGAAGCTTTCCACAACTGTCTTCAGCTGATGGAACAACCCAAATCTCAAATCTGGCTACTTTTCCAATTACCTTGTATGCCTCCTACCACTGAGTGCTTAGTAAGGGAAATCCAGCCCTTACGGGGGATCCCTGTGTCGATACGTTAGAAGGAAAAGGACAAAGATCCTCTTCAGTTTTCCATGGGCTAATGTGATGTGCTTGCTTCAGACAAGAGGAAAGGTTAAACAGAACTCTTGTTGGAGAGGAAAGCTGGAAGGCTTAAAGCTGAGATCTGCAAAGGAATCTGAGAGTCAGCACACAAAGCCTGCTGAAAGTCAAAGGACAATGAACATCTAAGCCCACAAGGCTGTTCTGAACCATCTAAGTGGAAACAAGGTGAGGAGCTTTCATGCTTGCTCCAAAGAGAACTAAACATAGAGAGAGAAATGGCTAGGATCCATCCTGTTTCCCTACTCTTTCCTTACACATAGAATCACAGAATGGTTTGGGTTGGAAAAGGACCTTAAGATCATCCAGCTCCAACCCCTGCCATGGGCAGGGACACCTTCCATTGGAGCAGCTTGCTCCAAGCCCCTGGGTCCAACCTTGCCTTGAGTACTGCCATGGATGGGGCAGCCACAGCTTCTCTGGGCACCCTGTGCCAGTGCCTCAGTACCCTCACAGGGAAGAGCTTCCTTATATCTAACCTGCAACGCATGATGTGAAGGCAATACAAGGCTGGCAGGGATCAGCAGGAGAAACAGCAGTACTGGAGGGTAGGAAAGGGATGAAAAAAGGCAGCAGATAAAGGACACTGACCTCAGACATCCTCCCTTTTCCAGAGCCCAGCTTCAATTTTCACCTACTCAGCATCACTCAAGATGTTCAACTCTGTTCCATGTTTATGTCTATGATTCCCTCACCTCTTCCACACACCAGACAAGCCTGGGACTGTGAAGCACTATGACTTCTTCAAGAGAAGTCCCTTCCTTGGTCTGGATGTCATGCTGGGAAGCAGTGGGTCATTAACACCAAATCTCAGAACAAATGATACTAAAAGACCACCATGTAGAGACTGAAGTTGTTTAAGAATAACTTCATTCCTGTTGTATGTTGACGGTTGCCCAGCCAAACCCAAGCTCCCAGCATAGCTCCTTTCAGCTACGCCTTGATTAATTTTGCCTCATTTATTATTTAAGCCTGATACCTTCATGTAAAATATTGAAGCCCTGACTCATTCTTTATTATTAAGCCTTGCCACGCGCCCCTAGGAGGCTCTGCAATCCCCATAGCCTTCAATCCGCTGGAAGAGAACAAACTCATCTCAATCCCTCGGTAAATATGAGGGATTGCTGGAGGGATGCTGTCAGCATCCTGCTCCCTACTTACCTCGGCTGCTGCACTGCCTCTGTCACGGAAAACACTCTTAAAGGCTAATTCACTTTCCAACATGTGCACGGCTCATTTGCTGCTCTCCCCTCTCCTCCTCCATTCCTCTGCAGCTGGCATTGAAGCCGGTCTGCTCCCAGTAATCCCTGTTCGAGGATATAAATGGAGCTGAGACTACGGCCAATTAGCCACTGGCGGAGGGCAGCTCTGCTGGTGAGGCCACGTGGAATTCCCACTCATCCATAGGTGCTGAGCCAAAGGACAACGCAGGGAATTCAGTGGAGGCAAAGTCTTGTGTTTTAGATGGTTTCAAGGTGGTGATGGATCACTGCATGGGGTGTTTCACCCCACCAGAGACTCAGTTGGCTCCCATCACTTTCAATATAACCTTGTACTTCTTTTCCATCACTAACTCACTTTAGAAGTAGAAACAGACCTTTTGGAGATGGGAAGACTATGGCTTCATAGCAATCCCACTCCCAGCTTGTTTTCTGGATGCAGAGTGACACAGCCAGTGTCACTCCTATCTCTAAGTAAGGCATCCCTGAGCTTTTCCTTGCTGGGCATTGGTGGTCACCAGCTTAAAAGCTGTGTGATCAAGACATGCCGGGTGGTGGCTGGGCTTAGGGGGAGTTTACATCTGAATCTCACAGCTTGGTTCCAGCTCTGCAACAGACTAAACGGAAACAGAAAACGTAGTGAATGCTTCCTTCCTTTGAGAGTGGATCTATACCCTGAGATGAAACTCCATGGCTAAAATTCATCCCTACTTCAAAAGCACCAGCACAATTCAAAGGCAATAAAGCCAGGAAGCAGGGAATGAAAATACTTCAATGGCAAGACATTTCTACCACTCTCAGAGTACTTTGAAACATAATGGAGCATGCAGTCAACTACAGGTCACAGGAGAAGTCAAGCTCGCGTCTTGAAATCAATCCCAGGTGATGGAAAGTGAATTTTGGGGTGATAAAACACTACAAGATGGAGCTGCAGCCACACAAAACCCCAGGCAAGCACCTTGTGCTGGGCGCTGAGGGCAGTGCAGACCTCAGGTAAGTCAAGCCCTTTCAAACTGTAGACTCATAGAATGGCATGGGTTGAAAAGAACTTTAAAATCATACAATTCCAACCCCTGCCATGGGCAAGCACACCTTCCACTGGAGCAGGTTGCTCCAAGTCTCTTCCAACTTGGCCTTGAACACTGCCACTAATGGGGCAGCCACAGCTGGTCTGGGCACCCTGTGCCAGTGTCTCAGCAAACTCATAGGGAAGAACTTCTTCCTTATATCCAACCTGAACTTGCCCTGTTTCAGTTTGAACCCATCACTCCTTGTCCTATCACTACAGTCCCTGATCTTGATACAGCCCTTCTCTCGTATCCCAGATGGGATTCCCTGGGCAGGCTCTTGCTCAAAGCTGACAAAGTGATAGCCACCCCCAATCAGAAAGCACTTTGGGTTGGAAGAGACCTTCAAAGCACCTTCTAAATGAGCACTCTTGCTTTAGACAACTGGTTAGGGCACAATGGATCACCCTCTCCAAAGACAAAATGACCAAGACATTCAACACTTCCCACTGGCTTTGTAGTGACAAACATGAGCTCATGCACAGCGGGAACTTCATCTCCCTGTGCCCACACAGCCCTGCTGATGACGAGTTCACACCAAATCCGACAAGGAGCAAATGACACATGGGTAAATATCAAAGGCACGTTGTTTTGCGAGAAGTTCAGCATCTTGGGTTTGGGTTTGCTTTCTTCTTCCACCACCCCCCGCCCCCTTTTTTAAGCTTTGTCAATACCAGCTGTGTTTTTCTTCCTGCAAACTGTATAATGATGAGAGAAACTGTTTGGTTTTCTCTTTAAAGGGATGAAGTATTTCGCACCACTGTTTTACATGGCCATAAAAAGCGATTTACAGGATTGAGTGGACGGGTCACACAATGCCATTTCTCTGCTCAAGGGAAGGGGGAAAAGGTCGCTCCAGGGTGAGGTTTCAAGAGCTTCTTTGCTTCTCAAAGGCTTTGATGTGAAATACCACTCCCTTGTGGTTTTGGCAAGGCAAAAGAGAATGGGACACCAAACACAAGTCAGCATGGGCTCATCTCAAGCAAAAAGCTGGTGCATGACAGATACAATGGAGTTTGTTAAGGGACTAAGGCAGAGGATGGGGTTTGCTTTGGTGTCTGTTAATCCGCTGGAATGGAGGATGTATGCAGGCAATGCAGCTGCATCAAAGAGAACAGGAGTAATAAATACACCCATAGTGCGTGGTTACAACTAAATTGGAGATAGTAAGAGAAACACACTCCAAATAAGAGCCAGATCAGATCTCTTAACATTAATCAAGTGCAGTGTTCTCTCCAAACTGATAGAAAAGCGACCAAACTCTACAGAGCATACAAAGGAATCATAGAATCGACCACGTTGGAAAAGAGCTTTAAACACCATTAAGTCCAACCATTCCAACCAATGGCACTGAGGGCCTTGTCTACACGGTCTGTGAACACCTGCAGGGATGCTGACTCCAACACTGCCCTGGGCAGCCCGTTCTGATGCCTGAGCACCCTTTGGGGAAGGAATTGTTCCTCATCTCCATCTAAATCTCTCCTGATGCAGCTTGAGGCCACCTCCTCTTGTCTTGTCCCTTGTTCCTCGGGAGCAGAGACCAACCCCACCTCAAGCATCACTACAGTGGAAGGAGAAAGGCTCTTTGCTGGATAAAAAGAAAGGAAAGGATGGAAGATACACAAGGGAAGGTCCACAGCTGACCCTGCGACCGGTCTTCCTTCACCCTGTTTGCTTCACCTCGCACCTACACCATAAGCAACCACAGTATCTAATGAGCCACATAAGCCACAGCAGGTGAGAAAGAATCATTTCCTCTCTTCTTTCTCTCTCCTCCTTCTTTTCTTGGATTTATGACTGAGAGCTGAAAACCAAGAGCCTCTATTCCTGGAAGAGCAGTGCTGGCTGGGAAGCCCTGCGGCTGGCAGATGCACGAGGCTATTAACCCATACACACACAGAACGGGAAGGAGAAAGGGCTGCCTGCAAAATACACGGCAGAGACAAGCAAAACCAAGCTCCCCACAGCCCCTTTAGCCCAGAAAGCAACAGTGAGGGCCGTAGGAGCTGAGCTGAGGCTTGGATCAGCCCAAGTATTTAGGCAGTCAAATATCTTGCAGGTCCTGAGCCCCTTGGAGGTTTCTCATGCCTGAATCCATGCTCCTGTACCATGATGCCAACTGAAGCCCCACAGCACCTAGTAAGATCAGCTGCTAATTAAACCATTCCCTCGACAGCTTGCAAGTTAGTTATGGCTCATTATCCTCACTTAACTGACTGGAGAAACTGAGGAAGGAGAGAGATTAAAGGATTTGCTAAATCTCCAGCAGCAGGCAGTGGCAGAGGCAAACCCACCACTCATAAACATGATAAATCCCCCACCTCAGGGCTCCCAACCCCACGCATGCCTCCACTTGCTGTTTTTCTTACTAACTATTGCTTACTAAGTGCTGAGTACGTGCAAGAAGCAAAGCCAAGGGAGCACCTCGCTCCAGAGCTCATAGCTGGAGGGCAGGTATAAAAGGGAGAAGATGCTGAAAGCCAGAAGAGCATCAAAGCTTCCTCTCCAAACACAACGCCTGCAGGAGAGGTTACCCACTTATCCCTGATGCTGAAAACAATGCTGGCACCCTTTTCGTGCTCCTCTGGCCATCACCAGCACCTTGGGTGAGCCAAAACCAGCCCAGTTTTCTCTAAACAAGCCAATAAATCAGCTATGGAAGGGCTGGTGAAGCAGAGACTGCAATGCCTTGTGGTGAGGAAGGAGAGGATGATGAGAGAGGAGAAGGGCTTGAGAGAACGAAGCAGCAATGTATTTAAAGGGAATAAAGGAGATGGGAGAGCAGAGGAAAGAAAGGAAGCTTTAGAGAAGAGGAAGAGATTGACAGGAGAGGCACAGAGAGGGAGAAGAGTGAGAGGAAAATGAAGGAGAAAAGCAGGAGGAGGTGGAAGGGAGAGGGTTGTGAATTAAAACAGAGGCAGCAACTGAGCAGCAGATTTTAAGAGGGCAAACCAATCCCCTGCTTAAGGAAGGTGGGTTTCTCTCTTCAGCTGCCTCTGCAGCAGCCACCAAAGGCCACAGCAGAACTGGGTCCTTCTCCTCCTACCACCAGCACTATTGTTCACTAAAGACAGGATATTGCCTGCCCCCCCTCCCTATTCCTCCGGATTATATCCTCCTTACCCCTTCAATAACACTTTGTCAATCATCACTGCATTGTATTTATTATTCCTGATGACAAACACTGGCAGCTCCTGCTCCCTCAATAGGGAATCCCTGCCTCCTGTATCCTGCCCCATCGTGAGGAAGGATCTTTTATTCCCAAGGGATAAACAACACACCATTTCAAGTACAGCTTCCTTTTACCTCTGCTTATCTGTTTCCTTGGGTTCTGGTTGTTATTTGCCTTGGGTTAGAAACAAACAGGGTTTGCTGTGATGATAATAACTTCCACATCCCAAGGAAAAGCAGAGACCACGCAAAACAGGAGGGAAGCTGGGACATGGGGCTGTACATCCCCATTCTGCCGGGCAGCTCCATGTCTCCAGCCACTCCATCCCTCCACACATCCCATCTGCAAGTTTGGCAGCTGGGAAAGCAAAGTGGGAAAGGGGAAAAAAGGGATTAGAACTTGGATCTGAGGCAACTTCTGCCCCCTTGTTTTTATTCAGGAAGGAAAACCAGGCCTCTGCTTGCCATGGAGAACAGGCAGTTCCTGTAAAAGCCAGTTATGGACCCCAGAGAGTAAAACCCCACAGGCATGCTAGGAAAGGGGATGGGAGGAAATGTTCCTTTCCAGCTCTGCTGGGATCTCTGGTGCCTGGTGGGATGCCAGTGGGGACATGGCTTTGGGGCTCGTGGTGGGATGCTGAGCCACACAGATACCCAGTAGAGGGTTTTGGCAGGGTTTCAGCCCTGGATGAGGCCAGAAGAGCTCCCTCGGACAAGCTACGGAGCTATGGAAAGACACGCTAACACCAAGAAGAACAACTCCAACAGGATCGCTATCGCCTGATAAAGGCTTCCTTCCTACAAGCCTTAAACTCCATGGCCTTTCCTAAGGCAGCAGCTCAGCATAGGCACAAAGCAGCAATTTGAGGGCAGACACAGTGTCTTTCACCACTTGACCTCTCCGGTATCTCGGCAAGGCTGCCAAGCAAACAGCAAAACACAAAGATCCCTCCGGAGATGTGGAATGGGGCGCATTCAGTCCGTCTCCATAACGGCATCAGGCAGGGCTGGTGCTGGAAGCTCCTCAGCGCTTCACCTTGCAAATAAATAGCTCTGAATTGCAGCCAGAAGCAACGGGATCTTTCAAAGACATTATCTGGAAGCAGTCAGGAGAATGCACCTGAAGCCTCATTAATCATCCCGCCGCTTACAGTACTTCTTAATGGCTTTTATGGTTTATCCCTTGAACGCCAACAAAGAGCGTGATTCCTCCTGGCTTATTCTATTAAACAGAAATCAATAGCTAACACAAATGTGCCGACAGTGGGATATTTGGAAAGGCCGAAGAGGTACTTCCTGGGTCTTTTCTCCTCTCCTCTTTGATGTGGGCAGCACAAGGGCCAGGCTTTCTAAGGGGTAGGGATGTGCTAATGTCAGCTCACTTTACAAAGCCAGCCCTAAGCATGGAAAAAGGTTGGGGGCTCTGAAATCAATATGGGGACACCATCTTTTTTCTCAGGGTTCAACACCATGTGCTTTGAGGGTGCAGGATGGATTAAAACAAGCAGAACTAGGGGCAGGAGCGGGGTAGGGTGTTTTCATCTCTCTATAAGGACTCTTGTGAATTTGAGTGATGGTTGCAGCTGAATCACCACTAAGAACAGGTATAAATAAACGTCTAGGAGGAAGGTCTCAGGAGCTGAAGCTGGTTATTAATTTCTGCAGCTCAAGAAGCAGGCAGGTAGAGGAGGCGTCAGGTCTTTCACTCCCTTTTGGTCCCCTGGAAATGGGATTAGAAGGTGGAAAAGGAGAGGGGCAAAAGGGGATTTGCTTTGCTGAATTAGCTGGGAAATGCACGCAGCTTTAGGATGGGAATGATGCTTTGGAGTCCAGCTCATGCCCCAACCCACCCCTTCAAAGGTACCATGAGACTAAGAGCAGCCGTCAAACCCAATCAGCTCGAGGGTTTAGGTGCATTACACAGGGCTGGCTCCTAGACTTATAGAACCAGGAGCTGGAACAACTACAAAGAGCAGTGTTTAACACCTCACAAAGCAATTCCAAGATGTTAATAGCAAATGAAATATGTATTCGTTCAAACCCACTTCGAAGGTTTGGAGCCTTCTCTTTATCCCTCGCTCAGAAACATGCTGTTTAATAATCAGCAATTTACCCGATTTAAACAGCTCTGAAAATCCTTCCTTAAAACACCAGAGGCAGATCACATCGTGCCTGAAATGAACTCCTTCAGCCAGAGTCTTCAGTGCTATCAACCCCCTCATTGTGCTAGAGAAAAACAAGACTCAGCTCACCCCTCCATCACCTTCCAGTACTAAAGGAGCTGTAGGAAAACCGCAGAGATGCTTTGGACAAGGGATGTAGGGACAGGACAAGGGGAATGGCTTTAACTGCCAGAGGGGAGGCTGAGATGAGCTCTTATGCAGAAGCTGCTCCCTGTGAGGGTGCTGAGGCGCTGGCACAGGGTGCCCAGAGAAGCTGTGGCTGCCCCATCCCTGCAGTATTCAAGGCCAGGTTGGACACAGGGGCTTGGAGCAAGCTGCTCCAGTGGAAGGTGTCCCTGCCCATGGCAGGGGGTTGGAAATGGATGAGCTTTAAAGGCCCTTCAACCCAAACCAGGCTGGGATCCTATGATTTAATGCACACTCAATATCACAGAGCCATGTGCCATAACAGAGATGGGGGTGAGTGTACATCTCTTTGGTGCCCCTGCCCTCTGAAGCTGCTACCCTTGCACATCCCAACCTTGACCCGTTCATGCACCAGCATGATGACTTTTTCCTTCAGAAAGTTTCGCTTTGGGAAAGGAGAAGAAATAAACCAGGAGCAGAATCGTTACAGATGCTCAAGGCACGTAGCTACACTTAGCAACCCCGAGCCTGCCAGGAACATCCTCACACAAGTGATGCTTCCAGAATTAACTCCCAGCTCTCGGCATGCTTGGAAAGAAGGAAAACCAGGAGAGAAGCATACTAAGCCCCTTTAATGCAGCACTACATTGTGATCAGCACTGGTTCACACACTGCTGCCATTATCCAGCGTGAGACAGTAACCAAATGCTCCCCATTTCCCACCTCCAGAGGGATGTTTCTGCTTTGCAGTTGGCTTGGCAGCCTTGCTGCGATTGGGGAGGTAAAGCTATGACCCTACAAGAAAGACAAGGAGCTACTGGAGAGGGTCCAGTGGAGGCCACAATGATGTTTAGACGTATGGAGCATCTCTCTGATATGCGGGAGCTGCATCTATTTAGCACAGGCTGAGAGGGAATCTCATCAGTGCAAATCAATAGCTCAAAGGCGGGTACCAGAAGGATGAGGACAGATTCTTTTCAGTGGTGCCTGGCAACAGGATGAGGAGCAATGGCCATAAACTAACATATAACAAGTTTCACCTCAACATGAATAAGAACTTCTGACATTGAGAGTGGCAGAGCACTAGAAGAGGTTGCCCAGGAGGGTTGTGGACTCTCCCTCTTTGGAGCCATCCCAAAACCAACATGGATGTGTTCCTGGGTTACCTGCTCTGGGTGGCCCTGCCTTGGCCATCTGGACTAGATGATTTCCAGAGGTCCCTTCCAACCCTAATGGTGAATGCAGACCAGCTTGGGTACAGCTTCCAACCTGCCCCACATCTCCTATGCAAGCTGCTGCAGAAAGTGGCCAGGAATTCTGGTGTTTGGTGAGCATCCAGGTCCAGGCTCGAGGCTGTAGCTCCTGGGTATATACTCCAGGCACCTCATACAAGGGGAATCTCACAGAAGCACAAAGATACATGCAAAAGAGAGCAAAAGGAATATAGGTGTATGGGGACACATCCCTGTTTGTGGTGGTGGTGGGCAAAGCTTCCTGAGCCCTGCATCTATCCCTGCCCCGTGTTGGTTCTGGGAGAGGAATCACCGGCTCAGTTCCCTCCAAATGAATAAAGGGTGATGGTGAAAGAAAATGTCTTTTTTTGTCCAGCAATGCAACACAAGGTCATCATTCTCCCTCTTTCCCAGGAAAAGGCATCTCCCATTTAAGCAATTCAAGCTGTCAGGATTGTTCTTGTGCTTCTCTGGATGTTTGTATGTATTTATTTCATTGGCTCTGGCTCCCACCCGCCCATACATCACCACAAACCCATCTGCAGCAGCAGAGCCCTTCCAGAACCATTCTCCTGCTCCTACTACCCTGCCTCGGAGTCGAAGCCCGCAGCCAATGCAAACATCTCCACCATCTCTCCTCCCGGCTGAGTCTGATGTTAATAATTGAGAGCTTTATGGGTCCTTTTGGTAAATTATTCACCAGTTCCACCACCACCCACCTGCACGCACATGGAGCAGGTGCAGCAATACAAAGAGATGCTCTTCCAACTTGGGAGATGCTCCATCATGTCAAAGAGAAGGGATGAAAGACAGAGGGAGGATGCAGCCTCCCAAATCACATCCTATCACACGCTATTTCTCTCAACTAGATAAACGCTCCGGGAGAGTTTTCATGGGATGCGTGATGAGAAGAGACACTTTGTGATACATGGGTGGGAAAAAAGAGAGACAGGAGGGAGAATAAAGCCTGATAATGCTTCACTCGGGCACTGGCAGCAAAGGCAGGTGCTTTTATCCCCCTCCTCCAGCAGCACGGAGCAGAGGAGAAGAAGGGAATTGTGGAGCAGCCAAGCTCAGCTCCCAACCAGGATCTCACCCTAATACGTGAGAAAGCCTCCAGCAGCTCTGTCCTTCCACCAGATAGGTATAACTCAGCAGCTCATCACTTGGGTTTCAAATCTTGGGTGCACGATGCCTGGCTTCTGCTGACAGCCTGTGATGGGGAGGGTTGTAAGCAGACAGATTCATTCCTGGCAGGCAAAGATGGATTTTATTCCTTGTTTTTTATAGGATACAGGCAGAGCATCTAAGGGGCACGTTTGTTTGCTCTTAGAAACACGATAACAAAGACCATAAGCTAAAGAAGGTGCTCAGGGCAAAACCCTCCCTTCTTGAGCCTTGCTTGAACCAAACTGGAGAATGAGAAATCCAAAGGACATGAAAAGCAAAGGGATTATTAACTTCCAATATCTGGAGTTACATCGTTGTGGCTTAGCTGGGAGCCATCTATGTCTGCACACATACATGTGTGGGGCTGTAGAACCTCTCTCTCACCCTTCGCTGGACACATGCACCTTGCTTTCCAATCCCATGGCACACCTTTAATTCCACTCTGTCAGAGATCAGCGAGATGTGGCTTTTTCCCACCCTGGCTTGATAATGCTGAGGATTTATTGAAAGCTTGAAAAGTTCCTTCTCTTACACACCTTCTCCAGCTTTTTATTCTATGAACTTCTGCTATTTCATCTCATGGAGCCTGCCTACACAAGAACTTCTCCAGCGACCTACTAGTGGGGCTTAAGAATAACTTGAAATAATCTGAGGGCTTGTTTTCCTGGGCACATCCCACTGGGAGATGCTTGGGATGCTCTGGGACCGGGAACAGTGATGATAGCTCCTGGGGCTATTCCAACATCCCCAGAGAACAAGGCTGCTGCTGAGCACTGCCCCACTCTCCCATGATATCACTCTCTTATGAGGACAGCAAAGGAGAGGGGATGCCCATGGGTGAGAGCAAGTGGGATTGATCACTTGGCACATGGGGAGGAAAAGCCGGATCCAGCTCAGCTGAGTGCAGAGGTTTTGCCTCTGCCTGAAAACTGGGTCTTTATTTGGCTATTCCTTTTGTTGGGATAAACACTTTGCTCCAGCCACAACCTCAGGGTTATGGGAGTTAATGAGGAGAGGAGAAAGGGGAAGTGAACGGGATTTGTCCTTTGCAACCCAATGTGTTAATGGAGGAGAGGTGAAGTGAAGAGGCTGGACTCTTGCTCTGCTTTTTAGTTGAATAGAAGCCAACAGCAGCGACTAACAGCTCCAAACCAAGTCTCTTTTGCTACCTCCTCCTTATTCTTTGCTCTTACTCCCACTACTCGTTGCTCTCCTTCAGTCTTCCCTCATTAACACCACCTCCATACTCCAACCCATTATTCACAACGGGAAGAGGATTCTTGCATCCACACACTGCATCGTCACACAAAACACCCCCAAGGTGGCACCATCCTGCCCCACCAAGGACCCCACGCCTTCTGAGAGACCCTAGGACCACTGAGCAGAGCAAAGGGGTGGAGGAGAATGAGCCTACACCTCCCTGCTCAGATGCAGCCATTTTGGTGCAGAGATCTGCAAGAAGAATATTAAGCTCGGTCTGAATGCAGCAGCCTTGCTCAAGATTTATGAAGGATGAAGGAAGGAAGATTCTGAGGCAAAGCATCATCTCAAAAATAACTGCTGAGTCCTGGTGGGGAGAAAAAATCGGCCATAAACCAGTTTGTCAGCACCAGTCAATAAAACATGAGCAACAGGAGGTGGTGATGACAGCCAGTGTCCCTTGCCTTCCACACTGCACCCAAGGGGTGCATCTTTATCCTTGCTCTGAATGCACATCCCCTGTCCCAAAGTCTCAAGGTGAGCATCTTAATACATGGAGCAGTGGTCTAGGAACTACACAATGGACTTTAGGGGGTGTTTAGAGGAGAAGGTTGGAATCACACCCACAAATACCAACTGGGACATGGCACCAGCAGCTAGGTGATGTCCACGAGGGACATCATCCCTGCCACCCTAACTTCAACCACCCTGAGACACAGAGAGAAGAGGACCTGGTGCTGTATTAGGTGGACCACTAACCCTGGGGTGAATCCTACAGTGTGGGAAGAGCTGCTTTGATGAGATGCACCAAGCTGAAGGCACTGGGAAAGCAGAGCTGTGATAAAGTCTGTCTTTAAAGAAGGTTGATGGCTTTTCTTTCTTTCCTGCGTGGGTTTCTCCTAAGGCTGTCCAATACAAAGGAAAATCCACGGTTGGTAAAAGATGAAGGAAACTTCTCTCATCACCTTTCCCATCACACTCTTAGCAAATTCTGCCCTGGGAAACCTTCACATTTGATGTCTCCATACTGCCTGTTCAAAGAGGGGACATCCCTGGGAGCACAGGGAGGAGACATCAGCTCAGCTGCCAAGGGCTGACAGCAGTAAAGTGGGAAGTGCCAGAGCTGGATCAGATCTGTCGGAGTTATCCAGGCTCTCATCCAGCTGAGACAGGCCTGATCCTTTGCCATATTCTCCGGTGCTCTCTCAAGTCAAGTTTTAAATAGCTCAGATGATGGAGTGGACTGCATAAGCTTCAAGATCCCTCCAACAGTAAATGCAAAATCATTTACTCCCTAACAGAACATCTCGGCTTTTGCTGACTTCCACGTCTCCTCACTTTCCAACCTAATGGACCATATTCCTTTACCCCCATCCTTCTGTAGCACCCTTTGGCAAACACAAAGCCAATCCGAGTCAGGAGACCCAGGGAGCACAAGCAGCAGTGACATGGGGAGATCAAACCCTGTCATAGACCAGTAGAATCAACCAGGTTGGTTTAAGCTCATCCAGTCCAACCACTCCCCAGCACTGCCAAGGCCACCACTAACCCATGGCACTGAGGGCCTTGTCTACACGGTGTATGAACACTTGCAGGGATGCTGACTCCAGCACTGCCCTGGGCAGCCTGTTCCAATGCCTGAGCGCCTTTGGGGAAGGAATTGCTCCTCTCAGTGCCAAGCCACAAGATAAATTATTCGGGTACCTTCTCACACCAACAACAGGGAACACATCAAGATATTACTCAGGTTGATTAATACCCACCAAGAAACCAATCTGACCCAGCACACTGCCTGCAAGCGCACTTGCTTGTCCTCCCTCTTTCCTTCCTTTTCCTTCCCTTAACCTTCTGCCCAGAAAAAGCCTCACCATCCCTTCTTATCACTAATCACTCCTATCAGCCTCCCAGGAAGCACTCTGGGGCCACTTGACCATTAACAGGCCACTAAATGTGAGGTGGAGGAGGCTGTATTAATATCTAATAAGAGTGATAGATGATGTGAACCCACTCAGGCACTTCAACTCAGGTACTCACGTCAGGTACTGGAACTAATTTCAACTAATAATAATAATAACAACAATAATACCACCACCATCAGCCTTCCTTTTGCAAGTCAATTGATTCCTCAGCAGGAATGCCATCTTGACAGATTTATTTGGATGGAGTTGTCTAATTGAATCCAGTGCTTGTTTCTCTTCACTTCATGACCTTTCATGCCTGGGAAATAAATGCCATTTGGAGGCTTAGTCCTCAGCAGCAAACTCAGCCCCTCCAGGGCTATGGATGCCAACACCACCCTCCCAAAAGAGACCTCTGCAAAGGAGGCACCAGGCCTGGGTGCTCTGCTGGTATTTCTTCTCCACTGCCATGTGCAAAAGTGTTAAATACAGAAAATAACATAAGAGGGGTCTGGAGAAAGAACAACCAAATGTTCTTGCTGTTAGGGATGATTTTATCTTCTTCATCTTCACATCCTCAGTGCTCACTGCACTGAGGCTTCTTCCAGTTTAATAGAAGAAGCTTTGCTCCCAGCTTTATGATGCTACTGGATAAGATGTACAGTCCGGCAGAGACTTTGGGTTCAATCAACACCAGCCCATTCAGATATACCATCCCCTTTCCTTCACCTTCCACTAGAGCAGGTTGGTCCAAGCCCCATCTAACCTGACCTTGAACAGTGCCAGGGATGGGGCATTTACCACTTTGGGCAACCTGCTCCAGCCCCTCACCACCCTCACATGGAAGAACTTCTTCCTTATATCCAACCTGAATATCATCACCACATTCAGATGTACCATCCCCTTTCCTTCCTCCAGTAAAGACACGGGCTTCAACCACCCACCATCACATCCTTCCAGCACATCCCAGGGATGCTCCGCTGTGCCGACATGAGCCAACACTTCCCATGAATTTCACAAGAGTGAGGATCAAAGATGAAAAACATCTACTCCGTGTCCCTCTCAGACAAAGGCGCCGAGTGAGAGGCGCCAAGAGAGGTCCTGGTGAGAACAGTTGCAGCTGAATCTTTTATAGTGATATCAATCAATATTAAAAATGTATGGGCTGCTCAATTTTTAAAGCATCTTCAATTAATCTTTAAACACAACTATTTTGCTTAAACTGAAGCCTGAGACTGGAATTTCCATCTGGTCCCAAGGGTTTGTGCCACGTATCTCAAAGAGGTCTACAAAGTAGGTAATAGTCATCCAGCACAACTCCCTAGAAGTACAAAAAGGGGGGAGCAAGGCAGAATTTGCTCCTAAATTCATTATTGACTTAACAGCAAGAACGTCTTTATCTGCGCAGTATGAGAGGTCTACCTGAACATGCACACATAGAATCACAGAATGGTTTGTGTTAGAAAGGACCTTAAAGCTCATCCAGTTCCAACCCCTGCCACGGGCAGGGACACCTTCCACTGGAGCAGCTTGCTCCAAGCCCCTGTGTCCAACCTGGCCTTGAACACTACCAGGGATGGAGCAGCCACAGCTTCTCTGGGCACTCTCAGCACCCTCATAGGGAAGAACTGCCTTATATCCAACCTGAACTTCCCCCGTTTCAGTTTAAACCCATCACTTCTATTGGTACAGTTCCTGATGAGGAGCATCCAAATAGAAATCCAAATGGAAAGGACCTTCTCCAAACATGCCTAAACCCACTCAGGAGGCTTCCTGGTGATGGTCTCTCTAATGTATTCAGGGGAACGTAGCACTTGTGACAGCAAGACTTCTGCCTCACTTGCCATTTCATGTTAAGAGGCTTGTACAGGCAGCGGCGTTTAAAGAGTAATGACTGTTTTCATGGTAAATGCTCTGTTAAATAACCCGGGATTACTGTGGTGGGTTATTGCATATATAAAATGGCATTTCAAAAGAAATAATAATTGTTTTAGAGCTAATTGGTGTTTTGCACCGGCTCCGTGCATGGAATGGTGAGCTGGTGGAGGAAAGGCAGGGAGGCTTTGACCAGGATCTCCCTAAAGCCAAGCAACAGAGAAGGCTCAACCCATGTCCTGGCAGCCCTGGGATCTGATGATCTTAAAGGTCTTTTCCAACCTGGTTTTAGTATAGAATCATAGAACGGTTTAGGCTGGAAAGGACTTTAAGCTCACCCAGTTCCAACCCCTGCCATTGGCAGGGACACCTCACACTCAACCATGTCGCCCAAGGCTCTGCCCAACCTGGCCTTGAACACTGCCAGGGATGGAGCATTTACCATTTGTACTATTCTATGAGCTTCACGATACCAAAGGCCAGGGGAAAATCCCATTGCAGCCACCGGCAGGCACCTCTGCACCCCAAACCAATGTCCACCCACCGCTACCCAGCTGAGGAGCATCCTTTGGCTATGCACGGTCGATAAGACACCACTGCCAGCAGCAATCCCACCTCTGCCCTGCAATCTTCCCCTTCTCACCCCCCAGCATTGGTGAGTTACCCACATGGTGGAGCTTCAGAGCCATCAGAGACTCCCCGAGGGATGACAAGTCCTCCCTCCCCTGTCCCCAAGTGTTTATCACTGCAGAGAGCCAAGGAGAACGGCCCTAGTTCTAGGATGAATCACAGGGTGAGCAATGAGATGCCTGAGGGAGCCGTGAGCATTCCGAAAGGGATTTGGATGGCTCAGCTCCTTCCCCTCGCCCACGTCCCCAAGGGCACAGCTCTGGGATAGTTGCTCTCACCACCAGCATCCCCCTGCCCACAAGCACAAAACCTGAGCGACTACAAGAGCCCAAACTCCGTTTGTGCCTCTTGCAGTCTGCAGACACTTCAGTCTGAACTCAAAGAGCCAAGAACTTACTCCTGCCTTTCAAACCTAAAGCCTTTGAGCTCCTCTGACAGCAGCTGACCCTTGTCTAGAGAATTGCAGGGCACTCAAGCAGTTAGAAGCACCAGGCAGGACCTGAAGCTTTACAGACGTAGTGACTTTTGGGATGTGAAGTTAATCACACAAGTGAGCATCTGTGTTGCTGGAAGGGAGAGTGGGGGCCATCAGAGACTGCACTTCAAAGTCTGAACCATCTAAGATCTCCATGTCCAGACATGAGCCCCTTGTCACACCGTTTAAATCACAGGGTGAGAGCAGGGGGCTCTTAGGATGCCCCCAGAGGGGAAATGCTGGCTCACTGGGGCTCATCCCTCCCACTCACACAGCTGATTAACTCTAAAGAGTCCTCAGCATCCCTCCTCCATGTACCACAAAGTACCTCGCAACAGCTTCTAATAAACCTCTAGTGCAGAGGCCAAAAGCCATCAGTTCTGATTCAGCACAAGAATGGAGGGGAGATGAAAGCTATCACCGTGCCCCAGACTCTCAAAGCAGCAAGAGATGGGTAAAAGGAAAACCTTGAAGAGACAAGGTTTGCAAAGGTCCCCACTCCTCCAGCATGGAAAGGACGGCACAAAACTAATGTCACTGTGAAATCTAAGGGGAAACTGCTGGACCAGGAGAGTTCAGTAGCTTTGAAGCTGTTCCTCACCCTTCAAAGTCACTCCCACATTGGTCTTTGCCAAGACAACTGCCTCATGTTGTCACTTGGGGTGACCTCATGGTCCACCCTAGACCCAACAGCTTCAAGCTTGGACAAACTCACCCCTTCTTGCCACTTTCAAAGGCAAGTTTGACCTGAGGCCTTAGGAGACTTCATGGAGAGGTGATACATCCCATAACGTGATAGCTGAAGAGCTCTGTGTGCTCTAACAGAATGAGTGACACCATTGGCTGCACACACAGCCGCTATAAAACAAGATACAGAAGATCCTGAGGCCAAAACCATCTCACTTGCTCCCAACGCCATCCTCTGTAAAAGCAATGTGCCCCCAGCTCCTCTCAAGGACAGGACAACTCTCCTCTTCACTCTTTTCCTCTTTAGAGGAAGCCTTTTCCAGGTCCTGAGGTTCTGTCTCAAACTTTTCCCTTCCTTGGAGGCATCTGGACCCCAGGAGGACGCTGCCTTCGTGGGTTAAATCTCATTACATGTCAAACCCTGGCTCTATCCATTCAGCATCCTTCTCCACAGTATCCAAGTGCCTCAGATGACTTGATAAGTCCCTTTGTGTGTTTTCCCAACCCTTGGCTGCGCAAGTACCATTTAACCAAGCTCAGTAATGAAGCCAGGAAGGAGCCAGAACAGTCTGTGCAGCCACAGCCTTTGAGAGAGAGGGGATCACACACTCACCAGCACAGCCCAATGGATCACAGAATGGATTGGGTTTGAAGAGACCTTAAAGCTCATCCTGTTCCAACCCCCTGCCACAGGTAGGGACATCTTCCACTAGAGCAGGCTTCTTCAAGTAAGGCGTTTGGGATGCACAGCTTTCCTAACTTGCCCTATTGCAAATAACAGCAAATGACCTTTATTCCTTGGAAAAGCACGTTCAGGAACATGCTATGGAGACACGAGACATACCATAGACTACCCTGAGCTGGGACTATCTCTTTGCTAGTGCCTGTCCCAGCCTTCCGGCCCTACTAGAATATAAATAATGATAATCCCTCCCTCAGCATTACAATGGAACACTTGCTTGCTACTAAAACTTACTTAAAATTCATACCTACATGGGGAGATTATTCAGGAAACTCTAATTACTTATCAAAAGCAACGATGATGTTTTAAGGAGAGGGAGTGCCCATAAATACAGAACCATAAATAAAGCACTACTTGGTAGCACGGATTAATTTGTATTTAATTGCTAGAAATTGCTATCAGTTACTAAACATGCCTTGCAGAATAGGCAAATTCTTTTAAGAACCATTTCAATTGCTAATGGGAAGTCTTTTTTTCCTTTATTATTGTTAATTCTTTTTCCCTTCCTGCTTTCCCATCCCAGCTCCAAGTGCAGGAAGCATCCATCCCAGCTCGGCACTTTGCAGGGATGGGGTTTCTGGGAGTCAGAGAAAGACCCCTAAAGAACCAAACAGCTCCTCAGGCTTCAAGAGCCCTTTGGTAAAAGGTGGTGGTGAGAAACCTGCCCTGCCACAGCAAGGATAGAGGTTGCCTGATAAGGATTGCAAGAGTTGGAAGTTGCATATCCATCCTGCACCCAGGGAGAGAAACACCTCCCATGGAGCATCTTTCTGCTATTCCAGACCCTGTGGTGGTGGTGTTCCTTTCCAGAGCATGGAGCCTGCCCTCTGTCAGAGGATGCTCCTGTGGCAGGAGGTGAGCTGTGCAGCATGTGCCAAACAGCCCTGCTATTGCTTCCTCCTTCTTTTGTGGTGTTCTCTGCTTTGCTGTTGGCACAACATCCCATCAGCACAGTTAATTACATCCACGCTGAGTGTGAAGGACAGGCTGATGCTTGCAAAGAGCCGGAGGCTCTGCAATCCATCCCGCTGCTCTCACACAACAGCTTCCACCTTTGCTTACAAACTGCATCACTGCACTTCTCAAGGGAGCTTTTCCACTCAGCACCAGGCTTTGGGGCTGCTCTAAGCCCCACATTCCTCCCACCTCCACCCAGCATCCCTAATTTGAGGTCAAACATGGCCACAAGCATCTCCGTGACCCTCATTGCCCAAACAGAGATACTCCAAAAGTTAGTTTATAGCCCAAAATGCAGACGGAATGTTTGCCACCTGGTCTAGGGCGAGGTGCCCCTGCCCATGAGACACCATAGAACTAGTTGATCTTAAGGTTCTTTCCAACTCAAAGCATTCTATGATAGCTGTGGGCAGAGCTCTGCATGCAGATAAAGCACCAGAAGCAGGAAGCTTCCTCAAAGAGCACCCTCTGAGACAGAGGAACAAGTATATCCATACATGAGGGAGGACTGGAAGCAGGGAAGGGTGTTGGAAAGTGCTGCTGGAGTCAAGAGAGACCTGGGGTCTCTGGACCTGTCAATCCACCACCAAGACATCACTCTATCCCCCCTGGACCAGGCTGCCAGTCACAGGGAAGCATGTGCCGCCCATGACAAGCAAAGCAAACGACACACACATCTCCTGCTTACAATAACAGCCCTTCCGTGTCTAATCCATCATATTTGAGGCAGATCTCTTCCCCTGAAGTGTTGTCAATGAGGATTTCATTTAGTGCTAATTAGACAAATATTGCATGTTAAGCACCCATTGATTATTAAGAGACAGTTAAGTGTGGTTTAGCTCCACAGTGTGCACGGACACGCTGTATTATAGCTGGGATGAGGCTGGTAAATGTCTTGCTGTTCCTAATCATCAGATAGTAATTAACATCCAAGAACTTGTAACTTGGTTTATCATTATAGATTTAGGAAGGCACTAATAGTATTGTATGCTAATTGAATAGCAATTGATTATTTAAGGCATATAAAGATTTAGCAGCTAGGTAATACATAGACACAGCTGTTAAACTTTAGTAACCATCACACAGCGTTCTCCTTGTATTATGAATGAAAATGGTGCTCCTGAAGGTAACTTTGAGATGGGGTTTTCCAATGTGCAAGCGCCTAGCCAAGGAGCAGAGGCCAAAGCGTGGGGATTTGGACCAAAAGCCAAGAAATCTGGAGTTCCTGCTTTTTAACAGGAGCAATCTAACCTCCAAACTAAGGGATGTGCCCATGGTCATAGCA
The DNA here is from genome assembly GCA_032466535.1 of Forpus xanthops. Taxonomy (NCBI): domain Eukaryota; kingdom Metazoa; phylum Chordata; class Aves; order Psittaciformes; family Psittacidae; genus Forpus; species Forpus xanthops. The sequence continues at coordinate 46,456 of JASSUY010011832.1, forward strand.
AGAGGCGGTGGCAGAGCCCAAGGTACTTCCCCTGTGACACTGCTTCCCTCTCAAGAGTGCCCTAAATCAGAGACAAACTGCTAATTCCCTGGCAGAAAAGAAGCTTTCAAACCCAAGCCTGGCACCTCCTGGCATCGCACCAGGCAGGGCAGCCTCATCCAAAATCCCGACTGGAAAAGACACACGCAAGACACTGAAGTCATAAGTGATCTCTCTCTAAATAACTGGAAAGGAATCAATAGATGTCAAGCAGCCCATCTCGATTCATGGTGCCCACTCCCTATAGCTGCCTCTGCCCCCCAGGACATCCCCATGCTCCATGGATGGGACCCGAGCCCATACACAGAGTCAGCGATTTGGGAAGGTTGGGAAGACCGGGCTCTTTCCCACGTGGGAGGAAAAAGATAGATGAGAGAATGAAGCCCTGCATCTGAAAGGGAAAAGATAAATGGCTTCTGAAGGGAAATAACCTGCTGGACTCAGTGGGCTTGGCAGCACCCTGCTAAGTGCAGATGAGACTTGAAAACCAGCTGCAAGCTCAGCAATCACAGCACAAAGCATGAGTTTCAGAGAGTGAGGCCAAGCAGATGCTTCCCAGAATGAGCCCGCAGCCAGGACCATGTGGTCCTGGCCACCCTCAATGTTCCTGGCTTGGGACAGTGGCCTTGGAGAGGGATGGTAAAGGGATTCAGCTGGGAGCCAGCATCACTGGGGCATTGCCCAGAGGGATATGGCTGTAGCTTAATCCCTGCTCCCAGTCACACAAGTGGCTGCTGGAAAGCTGCTGAAGGTGAGAGGCAGCACATACCCTCACGGGGTGTAGCTACAATAGGAAGAGCCAGCACCTTTAGTAAAGGAAGCTAATTCCTGTTGATGGGCTGTGCCCAGCACTGATTTATTAGGCAATAAAAGCAAAAGCAAGGCAAACGCTCCAAGTGTGCCTCTGAGAGTCTGCAGCCTCGGTCAGAGTCTGGGCAGGCACCAGCTGCCTCTTAACACCTTCTCTTGTGCATGCCAGGCCTGCTCGGGGACCAGGGAAGGGGTTGGTGCACACTGCTGGGGGGCTGGAGCATGGCATCCTCTGCAAGAAGGGAAGGAAAGCACTGCTGCTCCCAACAACCCTACCAAAAGGCAGCAGAATGAGGCCAGTGGCCATCCATTGCCTGGAAGGAAAACCAACCCGACCTTACAGAGCAGAGAATATCACAGAATGGGTTGCTTCTATGGGACCTTAAAGGGAAAGACCTTAAAGGGACCTTAAAGCTCTTCCAGTTCCAGCCCCCTGACTAAGGCAGGAACACCTTCCACTAGAGCAGGTTGCTCCAAGCCCCATCCAACCCGACTTTGAACACTGGCAGGGATGGGGCACATAATGAGACATCATGAAGCACATTGCTACCTCAGAAACCCTCTAAGCCCTCAATACCATCCCTGCAGCATGGCGCTGCTATGAACCCACACACCAGGAATCCTACACAAGATTTAGGACATAAAGGATGTCACCCAGCCCTCGGTACCAGCCAGAAGGGCATCATCAGCCAGCTGCAGCCTCAAAGTACTGCAAAGGCAGCTCTTCCTATCTTGCTAGGCATAGAGTTAATACCGGGCTGCAGGGAAGCACCTTACAAAGGCCAGTCCATTTCCTTCCAGCCTGCTCCAGACAGTGGTTCCCACCTTAGGTTTCCCATCAGCTCACTACAGCCTTGCCTGGGTCACTGACAGAGGCACCTTCCTTGAACACGAGGCTTTTCTCGCTGTCACACAGAGGATATTGGTGTAGTCTAACACACTTCCTCTGTGACCAATCCCTCTGCTGGCTGTGGTACAGCTTCTTGTCCTTCCCTCTCTCCAGGGCTTTCTTAGGATGAAGGTGAGCAAACTAGGAGTTTCTCCTCCCTTTTCCACACTAGACCCTATATTTATCCTTCCCTAGTGGTCTGAAGCATCCCCTCTCACATGAGCTGACATCACTCCAGCCAGTTCTCTACAGAGCCAAGCATCAGCCCAGGCAATTTCTATGGGAGCAGCAGCAAGAGAGTGGAGCAGACTGGAGGAGGAGCAGAGAGCAAGAAAAACCCTCTCTTCAAGAGTTCTGCAGTGGAGTTTACCTGTGCTGCAGCAGGCAACAAAGAGGAACGTCAAAAGCAAAGAGACAAGGCAGGAGAGGCATCGCAGCAGATAAAGGATCCTTCAGGTATGAGAAAAACCAGCTTTGGAAACCTTGAGGAAGTGACTTCAAAGTCTCCGGAGGATCTCAATTGAGAGTCTGTCACTTGGTGTCAAGATAACTTTCTGGACAGCTCTCAGAGCTTGTTAAGCTCTTGCTTGGGCTGCATTTGAGCTCCAGTGGCAGTGCTGTCTGCAAGCACAAGCACTGAGACATGCACCGGGTACATACAGCTTTGCCGTTATCCCTCCAGCATCCCCCACCAGTGGCAATGGGCATGGGGAGCTCAGTTTGTGTTGCTCTGGTGTCCTCAACATCAGAAGGACGTGGAGCTGTTGCAGCAATCCAGAGGAAGCTGGAGCACTCGGAGGAGTTTGTGGGTGCAGGATGGGAAGTGCAGGATAAGATGCAATGGCCTGGGTAATACAGGTGGTCAAACCGGATGGGTCTAGAAGTGCCTCAGCATCACAGTCTATAGCTCTGAGAAGAAATTACCTGCTTCCCCCACAGCAATCACTTCATCCAGAGCCCTGCAGGACTCCCACTGTTCCCACCAGCCTGAATTCTTGCCTTTAATTAAGTCCAAGCAGCCTTCTCCCAAGGAGAAGGGAGGAGAAGGTGACTCAGGCAGCGATGGGACCAGCGGTGGAATTATCCTCTGGTTACAAATATTAATTAAAACCAGACCTCCCCCACTTTAAAAATAGGAAAAAGCCAAACAAATCAATTCCACAGAAAGGAATATGTAGGGATAGGGAGCAAGAGGAGGGAGGGTGACAGAAAGACGGGATGTGAAGTGAATGCTAAGAGCTGTAGCTGCAGTAAGCCCCAGGCCTGGCTGCTTCCACCAGTTACCTGAGTCTCCTTGGAAATGGGCTCAATCTACCTGCTGCTGCATCACAGCAACCCCAGTGATCACACTAAAGCCTTGAGATCTCAGCTTTAACTGCCTTGATTGAATTAAATGCAATGCCACTGTGAAGCAGGCTCTTCATTGAAGGTGTAAGCATGGAGGCTTTCTCTTCTATTGGCACTCATCCTCTTTCTGCAATGATGAGTTGTTCATGGGTTATGCTCTTTAAGAAAGAGGGAAAAAAGTCATCTGATAAAGTGGGTTATAAAACCCATGGTGGTAATAAACGGAGAGCAAGGAGCCTGATGCAAAGCCAGCAGGGATGGCAGAAACTGCTGTAAGGATGCAATTGCTGAGCTGTGATTAATACATGACCATGGGTGACAGGAAGAGAGCAGCGCAGGATGTCACTCGCTGCACTGAACCAGTGATGTGGGGGGAAATGGAGAGCAGAGGGGATCTCACCCGGGCAGAGAGGAAGGTGGTGATGAGGGATGATGAGCAGTTGGTTCTCCAGTATCAAAGCTGAGGCAGGAGAGGTGCCTGGTACCACAGAGAATCATGGAAGCATAGGATCAACCAGGTTGGAAAACAGCCTTCAGATCATCAAGACCAATCACTTCCCAGCACTGCAAAGGCCACCTCTAACCCACGGCACTGAGGGCTTTGTCTACATGGTGTGTGAACACTTACAGGGACGGTGACTCCAGCACTGCCCTGGGCAGCCTGGTCCAACGCCTGAGCATCCTTTGGGGAAGGAATTGTCCCTCAGCTCCATCTAAACGTGCCCTGGTGAAGCTTGAGGCCGTTTCCTCTTGTTCCATCCCTTGTTCCTTGGCAGCAGAGCTCAGTCCCCTCCCTGCTCCATCCTCCTGTCCGGCAGCTGTAAAGAGTGATAAGGCCCCCTCGAGCCTTCTCTTCTCCAGAACCACCCCCTCCATGTCCTTCAAGCCATTCCTCATCACACTGCTCCAGGCCCTGCACCAAGATTACCATCCCCTGACCTGCAGGAAGGAGTCACCTCCTGTGCCTGGGTTCCTGTTCATGAAAGAGTTGGGGAAAACTCAGCACAGAGACACGGCAGAAAAGGGCTTAGAGTGGAAGAAAAGGTGATGAAAGATGCTGTTTTCTCCACTCTGGTACTCACAGCTCCTACCCACAGCCTGAAAAACTCCAGACATGTCACTCTGAGACAGATCTGCAAGAACCAACACAACCACAGACTCATCCTCCTTCCACAAATCCCACTCAGCTCCTTCTTAGGGACTCTCTGCACAATGGGGCCAACTGCAGGATGCTCCCATGGCTCTTACAAGTGGGATGTGTTACGAGGAGGTGCTCTGGGAGCAGAAACCATTTCTTTTTATTAGACTTCATTATTATCACATTAATATTATCCCTACTTAGGTGCCCAGGATGAATTCCTGGCTTTTCTTGCCTCTCCATGGGAGCAGGGCAGCCTGCTGGCAAAAGCTCATGAGAATTACAGCTGGGTTCCAGGGCACAGACATGGCTATCGGTTCCTTTTTTATGAGCCTTCATTGTTATTACCACCTATTTCTTTTTACATTCCTGCCAAAATACCAAACATTAATCTCCCTCGTTCCCTGCAGGGAAAACATGGGTAATTGGATTTATATGGGTTAGGAATTTGTTAGATTTTTATATATATACACACACAAACAGGCACACATACAGAAAAAACATCCCAAATAGGAGGCAGGGGGATGCACTGCCCCAGGGGGACCAGCCCTGGGGCTTGGGTACCAGCTGGATGAAACCCAGCATCCCTGCATCTCAGCCCCATGCTGACTGCTGCACTTTGATTTAGGAACTCATCCCACAGCACTGAACTTCACATGAAGAGAGTTAACCAGTCATGGGGTTTGCTTCAGCTCATCCTTCCAACATTGCTTTTTTCTCTTTTCTCATCCTCTTCCTCCCTTCTCCCTCTTTCTCCCTCCTGCCCTCCCATCCTTCTTTGCTCCAGCTCCAGCCAGGAGGTGACACCACACATGAGAAGCAGCAGCAAGACGCTCTATGAGATGGTTCCTTGGCTTTCCTCACCCTGAACTCCACTGCACAAGTGATGGCACAAAGCACAGCGTCAGCACAATTTACTCATCTGATCCTCCACCACATGAGTTGTTGTTCTCATTATCCTCCCCCATCCATGGAGTAGCAGACTTGGAGACCCATTTGTATCCTGAGGAACAAGTGCATCAAGAGAGTATAGTCATGGAAACAACTCGTTTCAAGCAAATCTCAGGATAGACACAGCCATTGGAAAACAGAAGTATTTTGCACTGAGGAACCAATCTCGAAGGGTTTCTGTCTGTCAGGCAAGACAAGACCTACGCAGCAAATCAAACCCGTAGTAAACAACCCATTCCAGGCTAAAAATTGTTGGCAGGGCTGTGGGGGAATTATTCTGCTCATTGAAAAAGAAGAAATCCACCCAGCACATCCTCACCCTTAAAAGCTGCTCACAAGGACACACGAAATGATAGTCACTGAATGAGATATCCCTTAAGAACTGCCTGCTCGGCTGCAGTATCTAAAGATTATCACTTAAAACAATACATCCAACTGATGTAAAAAGCATCCACGGTTTAGGGCTGAGAAACACAAGGAGGAGGCAAACTGCGAGTGCAGTCTAGGGAACAGAGGAGCTCTTTGGGAACCGGGAATGTGAAAGACGGTCGCTGTGCCCCCGATTCATTTTGCAGCGTTAACACCTAATCCTTTTCTAGAAACAAAGACCTGAGCTCCTGCAGAAGTGTGTGTGATCCAGGGGAAGGACAGCTATTACTGCCTGCAATCCCAGGGAGTTTATTATGCCTGCAAAAAGATCTCGTGTACCCTATAGAGAAAGGATTACTCACAGTTCAGTCTCATCCCCTGGAGCTGAGCATCACCACTTGGAGCTATTTCTGGAGAGTGGAGCTCAAAAACTTAGCGTGGGGGTTGGCTTTGTGCTGGGCAAAAGGACAGACAACACAAGATGAATGCTCCCAAAGTCAGCCCCATATTTCCTCCTTGCACATCACAACTTCACTCCTGAACAGGGACAAGCAACCTGTCGCCATGCAATCCTACACAAACCAGCAAGCCCGAGATGGAGATCCAGATTCATCCCATAGCAAGGACACCAGGAGTTCAAGCACAGCATCCCAGACTTGTCTGGGTTCAAAAGGACCTTAAAGCTCATCCAGTTCCATGGGCAGGGACACCTTCCACTAGAGCAGCTTGCTCCAAGCCCTGTGTCCAACCTGGCCTTGAGCACTACCATGAATGGAGCAGCCACAGCTTCTCTGGGCACCTCACAGGGAAGAGCTTCTGTCTAAGAGCTCATCTCAGTCTCCTCTCTGGCAGGTTAAAGCCATTCCCCTTGGTCTGTTCCTAATTCCCTTGTCCAAAGCCCCTCTCCAAGTTTCCTGCAGCCTGGAACCTGCTTTAAGGTCTCCCCTGAGCCTTCTCTTCATTCACATCCACAGCATCTCTCCTGATGCCACCCAGGCCAACAGTGTGGCACAGGGATGCTCCAACCCCACTGAGGTGGGAAGGGACCACAACCTGCAGAGGATGGGCACCAACACAGCATCACCATTCACCTTCATGCACTGGGCTGGGGTGGAAGGAACCTTTCCGCAACCTCCTCAACCTTTTCTCTCCAACCACCCTTGCAACGCTGCACCGTTACAGTGAAATTAGTGGGCACTGTAATTATAGCTATCAGGAGCAGATAAGACAAGTTAAATATCAGCTACCTAGGGAGAAATTATTATGCCAGCCAGGAGGATCCAAATGCCAGAATCCATGGCTGTAATTTCCCCGAGTCGCCAATTACAGCTCCACCACACAGCGAGTTCTACCTTGGAAACAGCAGGTATATATTTAGCTGCTCCAGAAAACTTTTGGGGGGAAGGAGAAGGAGGAAAGGCCAGTGATGGAGCAAGTCCTCACTAAGCTGCTCTATACTAATCCCCATGCTTTTAGCATCCACACACACAAAGCGACGACCCTCTTCCCACTTCCCAGCAAGGATTTAACAGCAGAGAGATGGGGCTGCATTACCACAGCCTTTCTATGCTGGTTGCACGGGTGAGTGTCATAACCCCTATTTAACAGGTAAGAAAACTCAATGGTTGGTGGTTTGACGGAGCAAAAAAGGGGGGGGAAATCTCATTTCCCAGCTTCCCAAACCTATGGCTAGAGCTTGTGGTCCTGCTCCTGTTGGTTCTAGTTTACCCAGGCCTCACCGTGTGCTGGGAAATCAAAGTGTGATAGATTATTACACCTCCTCCCCCCCAAAAAAAGAGCAGAATTGTCAGAAATAATTAAAACTGTAATTGCAAAAATAAATGGAAGAGTGGCATCTTTATTCCAGCTTCTTAGTTTTAATTGGAATTGTTCTCATAGTCACTAATTGACAGAACAGAGCCAGGAGCAAAGTCTTGGATGCAAATGAGCCAAGCCACCCTGGTTGTCTGATCTCCCTGGACAAGTAATGAGGAGGCCAGAAGTGAACGTAAAGGTAGAGGGTGATTTGACTTGAAAATCGGCCTTCAAATGCAGAGTAAAAGCCTCTCTGTATTATTGATTTCTCTTAAAGCTTAGTTATAAATGCCTCAGTTGGACAATCTTAGCCCCACCTATGAAAGCTCATGGCTTCTCATCACCCTCCTCTAATCAAGCCACTGCTGTTGTCTCCATTTTGCAGATGGGGAAACTGAGGCAGAGAGCAAGAAAGGCTTTCTCAAGTCTTTGTGCCCCCCCATTGATAGCCAAGGAGCAAACCCAGCACATCCCATCACCCAACTACTCCCCTCCAACCACTGCACCGCTCTCTTTGCCTTAAAAATAAGGCACCACTATTTCTTAAACACAGATAAAACTATAAAGCCTTGAAATTAGGAGCAGCTGTAGGTTTATGTCTTTATGAACTGTACTGATGCCTGTTATAAAAGGTCGGCTCACTGGCGGCGCAAGGAATACGATCCCATTTACTCCACATCCCCCATTTCAGCATCACGATGTGGTACCCGCGTTGACTGCATCGCCCTGAGCTCTGACAACGGCAGTGCTGGTGTTTCCAGCACTGCAAAGCAGTTGGGGGAAAACATAACCCAAAGGTTCTAGCTAGGATCAACCCATTGGGAATTAGTGACCATGCTGGGGACCTGCTAGTGATGCTCATACAGCATCCTAGGGGATGGATGCCTATGGCCCTGCGAGCCGCAGGGCACACATCCAAGAAGCATCGTGTATAGCAAGCTGAGACTCGGTGGCACTCTTCCCACAAGCAGAAACTTAATCCTTGTTTCCACATGAAATCCCAGCCGGGAAATGAAAAAGTGACCTTCTTCAACCTCCAGTGTGCTCCTTGCTCTGCTCCATGTCCCAGACCGGTGGCTAACACAAGTTACTGCTGCCACCTAAACATCTGCCCTTCTTCACAGCAGGTTTTGTGTTTGAGAGGCAGGTAGGAGGCAGATCCATTTTCTCTTTAATGCCACACAGGGAATTTGCAAACTGCTTCAAGTTCCCAGGAGAGGAAAGGTGCAGGACTATTATGGGAATTGCTTGTTCTTACAATAGGAAGTAGTGAATTACCGACAATCTCTGCTTAAAACAAGGGAATCATTTGCTGCTGATCTAAGGTGACCTAAAAGTCGCCTGTAAACGTAGCCTTAGCTTCTACAAGGATTCCATTGAGTCTCCCTCGGAAAAAGAATGGAGGGGTGGAAATGGAAGTGCCCAAAATCCAATACAGGAAACCCACAAAGAGCCTGAAAAGCCTCCAGGTTTCCTCCTCCATCATGCGGTTCTGCTCTCCCTCACATCTTCCTGCAGTGCCATGAGTGTGCTTAAAGAGCTCAGCTTGGAAAGCAAAGAGCTTCCATCAGCCCTGCTGAATCCAAGGGGGTTTACAGCTCAGCCCACCCCATGACCAGCTATCAGCAGGGTGGGAGAGGACCTAGCCTCAATCCTGCAGGGATGGGGCTTGCTAACTCCACAAGTGCAACAGGCTGGAGTCACAGGGGCTTTTCTCCTTGGTTTGAGCCCCACAAGTGCCATTTGGCAATGAGGACAGCAGAGGACACCACGTCTGCTCCTACTATGGGTGTATAGACCATTTGCTGGGTGAAAACCCTGTTGAAGGCCCCACACTAGATACCTACCCAAGCATCATCCACAAGGGAGGCCTGTCCTGGGCAGTTTCCCATTGCCAGCTCTTTGGGAGGTATTTCAACCCGATAATAAATACCAGCCACATCCTTGAGAACTCCACCTTTGCATAGGCAGAGCAGGGATAAGAGTGGGAGAGAAGAGCTGGACCATTGGGAAACAGCAATGCAAGAGGAAACTGTGGGCAAATGGGAGCTGGAGGCCAGAAACCTGACTGCAGCAGGCAAAAGGTAAACTTGTGGAGGAAAAGGGATGAGGTTAGCAGGGAAAAATCAGATGCCAAGGGGGGAAATGGGTAGAAAATAAGTGCTTCTGGGGCAGGGCTTCCGACAACATCAGGAGATGCAGAGTTTCTTATGGGAAGGTTAAAATAGCTCAGTGCTCCAGCGCTGGCTGCTTCACAACCATCCCCTCTTGCAAACAGCATGGAAAAGAGGCCAGAAGCTTTAAAATATACATAAAGGAGATCCAAGTCAGCCCTCTGCTGGCAATAGGATCAGCGGGAGCTGCAGGAGCTGCCCCAGGAAGGGGCTCAGCACCCATCCTGCTCAAACCCCAATGAGCATCCCTTTGCTCAGACAGCGAGGAAAAGAGCACCAAAGCCTTTGGCATCTCTCAGGGGGGCTGTGCTCCCTTCTTTAACCTGCCTTGCTCATTCCAGCTCAGGTTAATCATCACTGCAGTCAGTTATGAAGAGGACACGTGCCTTCTGCAGTGCCCTAGCCCCTGGTTACATGGGGTGATGACAAGCAGGGTCCTGGCTGGGAGCGAGGAAAAGGGATGTGCCAGGGACAGGCAGCATCCCAAAGTGTGGAAGGTGCCGTGCTAGGACATCAACACCTCTTCCACATGGATCTCATAGAGGCTGTTTCCCACTATCACGTTCTGCCCTTCACATTTCCCCTCCAACAAGGGGAAGCTCACCCAACCCTCCCTGTGCATCCTCCATATCCAGGCGAGCAGAGCATCCTCTGTTCCAGGCTCATCCTTGCTCACAGAGAGCACAGCACACACCTCATCCCTGTGTCTGGCTTTGGGAAGAGCTGCTCCCTGCTGCAGCCCTGTTCCTCCAGGTCTGAGCTCATGCCAGGGTTACACATTGCTCCCTAATGCATCGAAAGCAGCAGATTAACTTCTTCAGACTCCCTCGCTCCAAGCTCACACCCCTCAGTGCTCCATTCCCAAATCACAGGGTCACTTTTCCACATGGATTAAGCAGCTTAGGTTCTCCTGAAGCACACACAGCACAACTCAAAGCCTCAGACACGACCTGAGTCCCCATCACCCTTCGAGAAAAGGCTGGGCTGCTATCTGCTCATCTGACCACGCTTCTGTGATGCCTATTGAGAGCTGCTATCCGACACAGGCTAATGCACCATGTACACCTGTAACTCATTCAGGGAATAAGAAAGGGATGCTCGGCTCTATTGTGCAGCAGAGAAGTGCCCCATCTGCATAAAACCTGCCTGCGTTTCTCCCCCAGCAAACAGCGTAAGGTAAAAGCATCCATCAGAATTCATAAGATGCACCCCTGGAGTAAAAGATTGATTTGATATTAACAGATTCGTGCAGAGACTATAAAGTGATCAAGGCAGAACACTGACACCTCGGAGGCATCGCAGCCCTGGAAACCCACTGGCAATGCAGGCTGGCACCAGTGCAAGCAGCACAGACCCCCATTCCCTCCTTTCCCACACAGCCACACGTACCCAGAGACAACTTTGGGAGCGTCAGGCGGCACTAACTCACTGTCTGCCACCTAAACCCCTTTGTCAGCTCCTCGTCTGGCACCCGCAGCCCCGACGGGAGACTGCCAGCCCCACGCTGCAGCCCGTGCCCCAGCACCACACAGCTCCAGCGCATCGCTCACCCCAAAAGCACTAACGCAGAGCATCCTCCAGCACAATGGGACACACACGAAGTCTCCAGGAGGTCCCAGCACCCTCCAGGAGGCCCACACGGGGCACAGCATCCCCCCATGAGCCTTATGGAGACATCAACCCCCCCCAAACCAATGCAGGTGCTCCTACCTGAGCGTGGCGCTCTCCCCTTGCCGCACTGTCACGTTGTCCATGGCC
>JASSUY010011835.1:0-17958 GCA_032466535.1 Forpus xanthops
TAGTGATTTATGTTATATCTTAGTTACTAAACTGTTCTTATCTCAACCTATGGGAGTTGCATTCTTTTGATTCTCCTCCCCATACCCTTGGGCTGAGGAAGAAAGAGAGGGGAAGTGAGTGAGAGGGCGGCTGCATGGGTTTGAGAGCCTCAAACCACGACAGTATTATATTATTTTCAAGAAACAAAAATTAGCTCAACCTGAAATGTTTTATAAAATTGTTCCAGTACATTAGTTTTTCTGCAGTGAAGGAAAATCAATGTCACTGTTGAGTCTGATCTCATGGGGTTTTGTTGTCATTTTTTTTTTTTTTTTTTTTTGTCACTTGTAAATTAATTTTGTTTTAGAATTTCCTTCAGTTTCACATTTTAATTTCAATACAAAACTTTGAAATAAAACATTCTGTTTTTTTCAGGGGTAAGGTATGCTTAACCGGAATGGAAACTCAAAAATCATGTTGTACAAATAACAACTACACAGACACAACCAAAACTATCACTATCAAAACAAGAATGATCATCTTTTCCAGTTAATCTAGATGCAATTATTTCCTGTAATTGTCAGTGCGTCTGGTGTGAGCAGCCATAACTCAGTGATTCAGAAACTTCTTATTCTTGGTATTGGTCCATAAACACTGGGATTTCTTCACATTAGCAGTATATCAAAGGCAGTCTCCCAGCTCTTAAGGCACAATTTGATTGTCCAGGCTGTCTTTCTGAACAATGTAAGGCTCCTTCTGGAAACTGGTTCTTAACCCAGGGTCAGAGAAAACATCTGAAACAAGCTAGTGCATCTGGAATGAGCCCATTAGATAAATTACATTTGTTTGGGAGCTTGATGAAAGGGAGATTCGTAGTGCTGCCTTTAGTAGTAGGATTTTGTTGTCATGAAGTAACCTTAGTTGTAGAGAATTAACTGTAATTATCTCTCTTCTACAATAAATAGTACAGTACTAGTACAGTAACTACTTTCAGATTCTGTTGCAAGTAGTTTAGTTTTGTACAGCAATAAGTTAGCAAAAAGAACATGTAAGATCTTTTACTGATATCTGTAGCACCTCACAAGTTATTGGACCTGCATAACACTTTGTCATATCATAAATCACAATATTTAAGAATGTTGGCCATGTTCTAAAGGTAAACATGAAACTTTTGCTAACACAAGATGTTTAGACTTTCTTAGATTTGTTTCTCACATGCCTGAACCAATGCCTCATTTACATTCACTGTTGATTTGCTTTCTGAACTGTTTCAATTCAATAAGCTAGTAGACTGAAAAATAAGATTGTATTTTTAGAGTCTGATCCTAAGCCAGTGAATTTAATGAATGGACTCCCTCTTGCTTATGCTTAATTTAGATTGGACCCTCAAAGCTAATAATAAACAGTACTAACAAAATATTTATCTTGTCTACTGCTTGCCTTCATTTCTTATACTCTTTATTTCAAATTAAATCCCCATATCTCTTCTCAGTGCTTCTTAAACTATGAGTGTGAGTAATTGAAATCAATGGGAAAAAAAGGACATTTTGACATTGTATTATTCATAATGCTGCCTACGTATTTAAACTAATCTTAGGAGGTACAAAAATGCAGGCCTAATAGGTCATGAGAGACTCAGTGCATATCTTACACAGGGAAGACAAGAATACATTGAATAAATGGACCCATAAGAGAAAACTAAGACAATTGTGAGAAAAGGGTGGTGATATATGAGTACAGGCAGCTGAGCAGTTACTGAATTAAAGACAATGGAGAAGACTTGTGTCTAAGGTACACAGACATCCCTAGTCACCCTTCTCTCTAACCTGTACTTCAGTGTTGACTTTGGAGGCTGATAGAATAAAGTTGAATTTCTGCATATGCCTTCAGGACATCCTGAGCCTCCAGTCCAGCAAATGGATTTAATTAAGACAATAATGCAGTTCTTAACCTTATCTCCTGTGCAAATAAACTTCTACCTGACACAGTTTCCCTTTCATTATGTAAAGGTATTTTTTGAGTATCTTACCCAACTGGGTGGACACCTCTCATTATATTGCTTTGTTGACAGTAAATATGCTATGCAAACGTGCTTTTTCTTAGCAGACATAATGGTGGTGCCGACTTGCATTGCCTCTGCATAGTTGTGAGCCTAAGGATGTAACTCCATGCAGCATGTCTTCTGAAAAGTATGATAAAACATAAATAAGAGTAATGAATATGACTCATTAGCTTGTCTTGAAAGAAACAATGTAAAAAAAAAAAATGACTGTAACTGGACATATTATCCTTGAAATATCAGACAAAAAATTGAAAACCTTCAGTTTTGCTGACTTCAAAGGAATGTGCTTGTAAAAGGAAGTAAACAAAGCTTCTTTTGGGTACACAAAATTCTCTTGTCAAGATAATTTAAGAAAATACTTTGCTTATTTTCCTGGCTAGATATTTTTGTTCTACTTATATAATAGAAACACTGAGATTCAATAAAATGCATTTCACCCACAGATTAATGTACACCTTGTCTTTCCATGCTTGAAAACTAGCTAGTGTGAAAGGCAGTTTGTGTACTTTGGTAGGACTGAAAGGAGACAGACACAAACAATCCCAGAGAGTCTATTTCATCTCTATTCTTCCTGGTAAGGACCAATCAGGTGCAGCTGGACAGCCCCTTGAAGTTTGTGCCAAGCTGTTGGACAAGGCAGTAGGCTTGTTGAAGTGGTTATCAATCTCCCTTCTTGCGAAAAAAAAGGAGGAAAAAAAAACAAAAAGACTTTTTATCTCCTCTGTCCTCTGGAATGGGGACCATTATAAGCAACAATAACAATCCACTTCGTTTAGCACCCAAGCAATAAAAACATGTTATCGTATGTGAAGACTTTCTCTTGGTATTTAGATTCAATATTTTCATTTGACAGTTGAGACTGGTACTAAACTAGACATAACTATAAACAGATTAGGAATACTAAAGATGATGAAATCTATCAGAGACAAGATGTCCTTGAAAGATCTTTCCTTGAGAGCTGGTAGTACTGTAGGTCCTGGTCTTACTGACATAGAGCCTGCTTCTCCCAGATAGCAGCTGCCCACTTCAAACATGTGCGTAGTTCCTTTAAGATCAGCTGCTTTAAAGCGTGAAAGAGGAGGAGGGCACAGAACATACTCCAGCCAAAGAAGGGAAAAAGGACAATGACTAAGAAGAAGTGGTTTTGAGATAACATTGTTGTCCAACTCATTGTTTGAAGAAACAGATATTGTACTGTAGTTTTTCTACTACAAATTGTGTTTGTATTTTTTTATAACTCCCCCATGCCTGCATGAAATTTGGTCAGACACAGTGCCTTCACCATTAAACTATCACAAAATGCATTACAAAAGCACCAGATGAACCTGACAGTAACGGAGTAGCTATTATATGACCTCATTAACAGTTTACGCAAAACCTTGGCCATTACAACTTGCTTTGCTAGAAGAGAGAATGTCTAGAGAGGCACTGCCTTCATCTATAAACTTTTAGCAAATGCGTGGTACAAACTCCCAACTTATTCCCTGCTGGAACGCAATCAAGGGTAAGAAGAAGACACCATAACTTCAATCCTCATTCCAATGTCAGACCCTATAATTCAGACCTCTACATTGTGTAAATATGTGCAGGAAAAATCTCCACTTTAAAAAGCTACAGTAAGTTTTCATTCACTTTTTTTTTTATTTGCTTTAAACTGTCTGAAAACAATAGCAAATGGCTGGTTTATATTCTTTTATTTGCATCACGTTATCTGACAAAATTGTTGATGAGATCAAGTTTTTGGATACACTACTGTGAATTAATGCTCACTGTGGATTTAAGGACAATATGTATTTATATCCCACTTCAAATGCACTTGTGAATAGTACTTTAGGATTCCATCATGAGTTATGTAAGTCCTGAATGTGAGCAGTGGTCATTAATAAATTACCACATTATAAAAAAACCCACCACATTTTCCTGGCTCTGCTCTGCTAGCTGTGTTTGTGTTTGCCTGATTGGAAGAAGCTCTAGCTAAGCCATTTACCAGGAAGGCAGATTTATCACGCAGCCCTAAATCATAAGCAATAGTCTGTTAGATGAGAGAAAATCCCTTACACATTGGGAAACAGTACAGTACCAACTAAAAGCGAACAAGGACCCAGTCCTAATGGAGTAAGACTGGTGACAGGGTAAGGCATTCCATCACTTAGAAATGAAATGATTACAATGTGGCAAGGAGCTGGTTGTACTGTAGGTCCTGTCTTACTGACATAGAGCCTGCTTCTCCCAGATAGTCAGAAGCTGCCCACTTCAAACATGAGCAGTTCCTTTAAGATCAGCAGTTTTAAAGCATGATGGAGGAGGAGTGCACAGAACATATTCCAGTCAAAGAAGGGAAAAAGGACAATGGCTGAGAAGAAGAGGTTTTGAGATAACATTGTTGATCATCTCATTGTTCTTATCTAAAGTCTTACCTAAAGGCTTTTTTTTTTTTATTTCATGAGCTGGAGGAAGATCAGTGTGTATGCTCATTAATTACTAGATGATTATGAGCCATTTATTGTAGCTTCAGAAAGGAAGGGGAGTCAGAGGCACACTAGAAAGATACTAGCAGTGTTACGGGTTTAATAAGCTTTGCACAATGTGATGCTGCACCTTCTTCTGCATGTAGACACTGCAACAGCAACCTATTGCAGGACATGCACTGTGCAGTACATGCAGTAGTAGCTTTTGTGGTGGCAAAATTTAGTGGCTATCTGGTTAAGCTTTCTCTTCACTCATCAGCTGTGTTGACTTATCTTGTATAAACCTGCCTGCTAGTTTCTAGTTTTATGCCATAAAAAAGCATTTACAGTTTTCAGACTTGAAGGAATGGTGATGTAGGAGTGTGTTGTTTGTTCTGCTAGTCAGAGGAATTAATTTCTCTGGGTTTGCATTGCTTCTGAGACAGTGCTATTGATGGGTAATTGCCGAGGACTGGCCACTTTACAATTATAGCTGTTTAAAAAAATGTCAAGGGTGTCCAAAGCTTGGAAATCTTTTTTACTTAAGATAGCATAAAAATAATTTAATAGTTAAATATGTACTTTATTTAACAAGTAATCTTTTTTCTTTTTTTTTTCTTCTCATTTCAGTTCTCCTTTTGAATACAGTTGGCCACAGATTTATGTTGTATCAGTGAATTTCCTGTAAATATGGCCCTCCATACACCATAGTGATCTGAAATTAGGCTACTCATTGAATTTGTATTTAATTTTTCTTTGGAATTTTGTTTATAGGACTAAATACTTAAACCCAGAAAAAATGTACATTTGTCTTAAAATTATTCAATTTTATTAGTGAGTTGGGGTACACCTTAAAAGTTACATCTTTTTAAAATAAACTAAGAAAAAAAAATTACAGAGTAGTAAAATATAATTGAATTATTCAGAATGTCAAAAACTCTCTGTCATGGTCACAGGAAATAACTGTCCATTCAGCTCTTCTCTGAGAAGAAATCTGAGTAAATAAATGGCCTTTGTAACTTGACCAAAAGTCAACAACATTCAAGCTCTCTCTCAAACCCACCAATGTTTTTGCCTGGGAGGGCATCGTTAGGGCAATTACTTGATTAAACAGCAGATCCATTTTGTTTATTTGTTACTTTCCTCAAAGGAGCACAGCTTACTCTCAAGGGAGCACTTGTTTATCCAGTAAATAGAAGCAGGTTAATTACATGCCTTAAAATCACAAGACAGAAAACGCTATCCTTTTGTTTTCTGCTAACCCACAAGCAGGAGCAGAGCTTGAGAAAGGCAAGATACATCTTGTGTGCCTGGTTATAGGCCCTGTGCAGCTCTAAAGCTGCATGGCTCTCTTTCTTGTGCAATTGTGTCCAGATTTGTACTCTCTGAATATTGTAAGACATATATATATATAGCACTTATTTATGACAGCATAGCATGTATTTATGACAGTTAAACATTATCACTGCTTATTGCTTTTTAGAAATAGCAGAAAGAAATGTTAAATGTATCTCAAAATATCTGCCACAGTTACAAACCTTCCTCCTCTCCTCTTCCCTTACCCCCTCCCCTGGGACTCCAAATAACTTGTCTTAAAAGATTTTCTTTCATTTCAGGTTATTTTGTCCATCGACTTGTACTTTTAAAAATCCCTTATAATTTAAACTGAATCTCTGGCAATCAGCACCCAACACAAATACTTTCTCTGGAGGGGTTATGAGGGGTTTTTGTTTCAGGATCATGTTACCAGAGTCTTTGGCTTTGTCAATATCAGTCTTAAAGAGGAGTCTCTGAGCAGCTAGAAGCGTGGCATATTTCCAGCTCTGCTTGCCTCCAGTTTACACAGACAGCTCCTAGGCAGCAGGTATAATCATTGCACAAAGGCTTGCAGGCAGCCTACAGTTATGGTATGCAGGTGTGCCTGAGAGCATCCAAACTGCCTAATGCTCAGCTAATAGCATGTCAACAATATACTGAACCACTAACTGCTTAAGAGATGGTGTCTCATTTTTTTATGGAAGCAAGACCTGGAGCCATGTTTCCATGTTCACTATCTGGGCATCTCTCAAAACAAAATGTTAAATACCTGCTGTGGTTTGGGATTTTTTTTATGTCTCATTTCTTTCATGTCTTATTCTTGTCATCTTCCCCTCTTATATACTCAGAACATCACCCATAAAAGTCTCTGCCCAGCTACTTTTCCCACCTGGGCAGACTCACAATTTGCCTGTATTTCTTGGCTATAAACTGACAGGAATATTTTGACAGGAGTATCACTTCTTACATATAACTGAAATGAGTGTAGCTGTCTGATCTTGGTCTGACTTCAGCTGCAGCAATGCTATAACTATGGTTTTATGTATGCATATATGAGTAACATGTCTATAGTCTAACATACTAAAAAAATGAAGTCTTTGTTAGTTTATTTTTCATTAGATCTTACATTAAAGTGACCCATATCAGAACTGTTAGCAGGCAGTGGTAGTAGAATATTGGTATTTATCTAAAATTACATATCCCACAGTCTAAACAGATTATGGGATCCATAAGCCATAAATCCAAATCCATAAATCACTGATCTATCCGGAAGAAAAAAAGACTTTTAAAACAATTTTATATGTGGCTGTGGTATATTTCTGGTTTACTGTTCAAAGGTGTATTTTCAGACGTGTAGAAAAAGGAATATATAATTCCTTTCATATAGAAGCAAGAACTTTTTCTCAAAGTGAGAAAAGAGTAGATCTTGGTGACTAACAGTTTTGATTAGAAACGTGTTATGATGATGGAGCGATTCTGTATGGTGTTCATGTTAATGTATATCACACTGTTGCACAGTGTTCTCTGCCTATGCCAAGCAACTCTGATGCTTCCTGCCCTGTTTTTCGTTAATGGACCGAGAGGTTTCATTTATAGACTGAGATATTTTATTTATAGACTGATGTATAAGTGTATAATACACTGGATGTGATCCACCTGTGTTTTGACTGTGGAGTTTCTTTCTAAACAGGGCTCACACTGAAGACAGCACAGTGTTCAGCCTTCTTACTCAACCTGTCTGCAAGATAGAATGTATGGAAGGAAGCAGAGTTGATACAGGAACATGTCTTCATTTAGCTGAATGCTCTCTACCCCTGTGTGCTGCCTACATTCAGGGAGTTCGAATTTGGTAAATTTACAATAACGAGCCCCTAATTAGGTGTGCACTGTCTGCTTCTATTTTGATACTTTGCTGTGAGCTGCAAGTCTCTTAACTTACATTTTCTCATTAGCACTTCTTTCCTTTTTAGTTAGGAAATTTCTCGGCTTTCATTAGCTGAAGGTGATTCTAATGTCTTTCTATCCCAATATTTCTCCACACTTGCAGTTTTTGGTTTCAACCACAATACCTGCTTTATTGTTTCATTTGGAATTTTAGTGATGCATTAATTCTTCAATATAACTATACAATAGCAGAAAGACTTCATGTTGATAGTGAGGCTTTTACTTGATTCATGTAGGACCATACATAAAACCATGTAAGTAAGCTAATGCTCAGGATAATAAGAGATGTGACTAATATGACTATATTTACTCAGTTATCTTTTCCATTCTATATTCAGCTTTATCTTTTTAGAACCTTGAAACTATTTCCTTCCTTATTCCTTTCAGCTTTTTCAGTTTAAGAGGTATATTTTTCTCCTGCAAAAGAGCAGAGGGAAAACCAAAATGAATGTCAAGTTACAAAACAATGAAAACGTACTGTGAGCTGGCAAAGCAGTAGCTCTGCAGGACAACCCTGAATAGTTGCAAAATCTTACCACATCACTGTGTATCCATTTATTCATATTCTTTGATCAAAAGAAGAAAATCCTCATAGTATGTCATAGTATGTCTTCCATTGAAAAAAAAAATCATTAATTTACAAAAAAGAATGAATTAAATCAGTAAATTAAAAACTTGTGTGTCTTACTAAACAGGTATATTCCTATTTAAGTTGCTGGCAGACTGTCAATTGCAATACAGCTTCTCTCCCCAAGGGTAAGTCTTTGCAGGAGACAAGACATTTTCAGTTCTGGTGCCAGACATGAAATGAACTCCCACAGTAACTAGGAGCTACCATTTCTTTGACCTTGCTCTATTTAACATAAGAACATTGCAGCATGTACATATGATGAAGTAAAATCTATGAGACAATTTTTACTTCATGAACAATTTTGACTGGGGAAATACTGAGAAGGAATAAACCCTGTATTACTGGCAGGTGCTGAGAAACTGTGCTAATGAAAGCACAATTGTAACCCACATATGAAGGTCTAGACAAGAAATACCTGTCTCATAAGAGCTACTAGACATCAAAGTGGCTGATTGCCAATGCCTTAAAAACAGAGTTCTCAGAGTTTGAAATGATCAAGTCTTGCTGTTTTCTGCTTTGTAAGAGGCGAAAAGCAGCTCAATGTGGGTATGTTGGAAGAGACCATCTTGAGTGCAATCACGTGGCAGGTACAGGTCAGTTGTGATATTTGAGACTCTGTGTTCACTGTTGACATTCTAGCTTCTCCCATCTGGGAAGAGGTAAAGGGTACATAGAAAGACCCAGGTGGCAGAAAAGGAGTTAACTTGTGCACCCAGTTTCTACAGTATTCCCTGTTGTTGCTGGGCTCTGTACTCCAGGTCATATTTGCCTTGCAGCATTGTACAAGCATTCCTGACTGCCTTTTTTACTTCCCATTCAATACACTGGTATTAGTGACCATCCTGCTGTCCCTCGACATCTTCATGGAAATATTTGATGTCTTTCTTGTGGGCAATAAAGTCTTTAAATACAGAAAAAACCTGCCCATCTGCAAGTTGTCTTTGACATTTGCAAACATTGGCAGTAAGTTATGGTAATGTTAAGTACTTTTCAATCTCCGTGTTTTCCTTATTACTCCAGAGCACATCTCTCTCCAGTTTTCCTCACTTTAAACTGAAGAAAGCTTCTTTTAATTCAGTGCTAGCCATGTGGTATTCTAGGGAAGTTTGAGGGACAGAAAATGACATGTACTACATGTATGATAAACAGACATAAAATAAACAGATTCCAGGAAGCTGAGAGAAATCATGCAAAGATGACATTTCCATTCCACAGCTGTGAGAAGGACCCTCTAGCTCTGAGAAAATTGTGCATTTCGGATTTTCCAAACAGAAAGAAAAGAGTCTGAAACATCACAAATCTTATGTAATGTATCTTTTCTTTTTTTTCAGATTAAGCAATTAGATAATCTAAGTGCTAAAAGGAGTGAAAGGATTTTCACATATTTATCGCCTATGTTATCTTTTTTGTGTCTCTTGTTGTATTTGTTCTTATCCTTGGGAGCTATCAAATGGGCAAATCCTCTCTTACCCATGTAAGGAGTGTACAACTGTATAGTTATGAAATGATGAGATCTTTTGCAGTGTGGAAACTTTCTGGATTGTATTTTGTTCCTATATGCATGGCAGAAGACACTGTGCATGCAGAGTTATTTGGTTTTATAGACTTCTATACACATGTACGCAACATATACATGTGTACACCCAGTATTTATCATTAATAACTTAAACACGTTAATTGCATTTCTGAAGAGAATGAATCACCATCTCTGATATTACTTTTAAAAGATGCTGCTTTTTAATGATTCCTGCTACTTTCAAACCCTGACTGTTGACTATCTTTTAAATCTGTTCTTTGCAAAATACTTTTAGGAGTAAGTCAAATGCAGTAAAACTGACTGAAATTAAGGTTTTGGCAACAGTTACTTCTAAGCCTTCAGAAGTCTTTGGAAAACTTCACAAATATGAAATTAATTTTATCCAAATATTTTTTTAGGAAAGCTTTTTAAGTGTTCTGGATTTTCTTTACCCTTGTCACTGATTTCTAAAGAATATATGTGCAAAATTAAACATATCTGTTTCTTCTCTTGCTTTAGCTATTTCATGGAGCTGCATTGGCTGTCTTTCATGATGAGCAGTTGATACTACAAAATCTGGATTGTGGTGTGCAAAATAATTCACTTAAAGAAACGAAATGATTCAAATATCCCAATACTCAGCAAAGTGGAGGAAACTAAGAGACATGTTTAAAATAACTTGCTGAAGTTTCAAAAAGTTGGTACTGGCTAAAGTTCCCTGAACTTTTTTTCTGAGTATCTGAGTTACCAAGAAGAATTGGTAATACTTCAGCTTTAAGAAAACAATTATTTTTTTCTTCAGCTTTTGGAAGACTTTCAGCTTTTGATGTAGTTATGAAAGAGTTACATTTGTAGAGAAAGTGTTAGGTTTTCTTAATTATCTTTTGCTATTAATATGTTATTAATGGGATAGGGAAGGGTACATTTTTTCTATCATCAAGGGGTGTAACACACCAAGAGAGGTGACTAGAAAAAAACATGGTATTCTCCTTGGAGGTTCTGTTTGATGGCATTGTAATATACCAAGTGTTAAAATTTATTCTAATGTAGGCAAAATGAAAACAAAATCTATATGAGGGACTCCTCATCAGGGACTATAGTGATAGGACAAGGGATAATAGCTTCAAACTTAAACAGGGAAGATTTAGGTTAGATTTCAGAAAGAAATTCTTTACTCTGAGAGTGGTGAGGCACTGGAACTGTTGCCCAGAGAAGCTGTGGATACCCCGTCCCTGGCGGCGTTCAAAGCCAGGTTGGATGGGGCTTTGAACAACCTGGTGTAGTGAGAGGTGGAACTAGATGATCTAAAGATCCTTTCCAACCCTAACCATTCTATGATTCTGTGATGAAATGTCCAGTGCCTGTCTGGTGGAGCCTCTTGCCCTTGCCCTGAGTGAGAATAAGGGAGAATTGTGGAGTTATACTTCCATATGCCTTCAGGCCACTTTTTTTTGCCAGACTGATTTAAGAAGGTTTAAGAGTAAGTGAGGATGAGACCTGCACCCTTTAATTTATTCTTCCTCCTACAGTCTTAATCCTTCTTTTTGTGGTTAAGATTTTATCAATATGAGACATTATACATGAATTTAACAAAGTGTGATCTACCCCAGCTGACACTGTCTCTGAATCTGGTTGCAGATGTGATGCCTATTTTACACTTAATCTCCACAGTATCTACTCCATTCTGGGAAAAAATTTACCACAGGGACAGCTCCATTTCTTGGTGTCAGGTAACACATTTGGTTAATTAAAGAAAATAACCTAAATAAATATTGGAAAAGTTCCATTTTGCCCTTAACAAAACAGTGTTAAAATCCAAAATAAACTTGTGAAGATAATCTAGGATTCTCTCTTTGGATGCCTTCCACTGACTTCTTACAAAACAATAGCTTTGTGTTGCTGTTGACCAGTACAGGAGAGTATCTGAGAAGCAGGAGCTCGGAAAAGGTGTGAGGAAGGTTCAATTTCTTATTTATTTCTCATGAATATCTGGGTAAGTCTTTATGTGATCATGCCTGTTCTGCATACCTCTCAGCAAAGGTGGCAGAGAAATAGATGTGTCCCATTGTCTGTTAGGAGAAACCTAAACAAACCACATTTCACATCCTGTGTTTTCCACAGAAATATTTGTCTTCATGAGATCTTATAAATACCCCAGCACAGACTTCAATTACGTGCATTATTTACCAAGTAGGTTTGTAAAACTCTCATTATTCAGTAAAATGAAACAAGCTCTCTAAAAGTGATCACTAAAATTTTTGTATGAAAAAAACACTCTGCTCAGAAGTCAAAATAAATGCAATTATAGGGAAATGGAAAAAATAATTTAGTTTCGCACAGAGTACAGAAGTGCTCCTCAGCTTTGTATTTTTTTTTACGTACCTCTCTTTTTCCAGTGTGAACCTATGAAGTATTTAAAGATTTTTTAACAAAACTTTGGGTTTAGCTGGAGCAAATTTAGCACAAGAGCAATTTAGTTTTGAGAAATATAGTGCCATGATGCATTTCTGTAATAAAGAACAGCTACACTAAGAGGTAACATGTTTGATGTAGTAATTGTAATAACTGTTGTGTATAAATACGATTGATAAGAGAAAACAGATATTTAAATAACTTTCAGTTTTAAGTACTTTATCTCCAAATGAATGCAGAGATACTTGCTATATTCCTCTGCTGCCTGTATTCTACTATCAGATTTTTTTATCCCTTACAAGTCTTAATAAAAGCCAATAATACTTGTTTTGTTTAAAGAAAGGAAAAAAGAAAGAGTAAAGATAAATATCCAATAGCTGCATTGCATATTCCCATTTGACTTGTCAAGGAGCAAATGAATGAAAGCCACAACATACAAAGTTTACTGAAGTGTGAAGAACTTTTAATAAATGTGTTAAACAACCAGCGCTTGAAACTAAGTTCTGAAAATCCTTCTTCATTTAGTCATAACATAGCAGGTTAAACTTTTGTATTACACTGTAAGATTTATTTCTTTACTGAATATTCTGGGAAATATTACATGATGGAGACATTCTGAATAAACTCTCTTCATTCTGATTTTACTAAAATTAAGTTACAGAAACTCCATATCTAAATAGATAAAGTTATTTATCTTTAAAACCCATTAAATCATGTACTCTAGAAATACTTTCCCTTTCCTGTCATCTGCCAAAATAGAGCTGCAATTTCCCTGGTTGCAATGGAATAAGATGTGTATCAGGGAAATAAAAGAAATTGTCATAAATTGAGATATATCTTCCACTATTGATCACAGATTTGTAGCTATGCCTGTCAAAGCAGTCTTTGTGCTCTCCAGTAATGCCAATAGCCCACTGAATGTTAGATCAGTATTCTTGTCATTCTCTTGGAAAAAAAGCAAACTTCAGCTGAGATGCTGAGGTCGAAATAGCAGATCTAATTCACGCACTCCAGTCATATTCATGTGCATTGAGGAAAAAAGCCCTTTGCAAATTTCATCATTAATCTCTGCGGAGGATGTTGTGCCTAATGTATCTCTCAAATATCTGTAATGTGACTCAGAAAATAGCAATTCATACCTTGTTTCCTCTTTTCAGGAAGAGTGAAATACATTAATTTTGTGCCATCTGGGTTATCCAGGCATTTTATGTAGGAATGATAAAGGCCTACCAAACAGTGCTTCACTCATTTGGCCTTATTTACCCCTGCTGAAGTCTCTACGTTGATCATTTCTGAACTGAATTCCTAATTAGACAATAGACAAAAGAATTTCTGGGCAGTGTCCCATCTAGCAGTAAAGAATGCAGGAGCTTTCCCATCGTTCTTTAGGTTTAGATTGGTTTTGATCCCCTGGTCAGAAATTCACAGCATTTCCTAGATTTCTAGATCTTTAGATACACACTCTGGTTTCATGTTGAGGCATTCATTGTTCTTTCTTTCTATGCTTTCCGTAAAATCCAGGTCCCATGTAAACCTCTAAAAGCATGTGCAGAACTAAATTAGCTCATCAAAAATCTGGTCTAATATATTCCAAAATCACTAGGATTCTGTGCAAATACCCTTAGTTCCTCATAATCTACAGAAGTATTCCAAAAGAAAAGTTATCACATCATAGAATTTTTAGATCTTAGTGTTTTCCTGTTCTTGTAATTTCATGATGAGACAAATTTGCATCTGTACAGTAACTGCTTCTTCTGAAATAGCAAATGCTCTGAGTAAAATAAAAAAGGAAAAAAATAGCTTTAATAATCCCTTCTTATATTTGACCTTCATAAAAAATATTTAATCAGATTTTTAAAATATATATTTGTTCTTAGTGACCTCAAATTGCATTTTACAATCCAGTAATAGAAATCAGCTATGTTTGGCCACATAAATCCCACTGATCCTGTTTACTTTCATTCTAGCAGTTAGGGAAAAAGAGAAGGCGTATTTATCCTTTCATTAGAGCATGTAGGCAAACCAAGTGCGCTTTTAACTTATTGAAAGAAAAATTTTTTCAGAAGTATAGAAAATGAAAGAAGCAGTAAATAGCAGCCTGCCAGAGGGGGTCAAAAGAATCATCTCCCTGTGTTTTTGTACCAAACAACCTAGAGTTTTTCATACGGGACTTTCCCCTTTTTCCCACTTGAATGTAGTACAGATCACAGGAAATGAAAAAAAATGTTCATTAAGCTGTCTGCAACAGCAGCTAGGTGCTTCCAAGGAAAATATACAAGCCCATATTCACTGAGGGAGGAGGAGAAAGGTAATACTTTCTATCCTTAGGCAAAGTACAGGAGCAACGAGAGAAGAGTTTTTCTTCAGCTATTCCTGATGCAGTGAAACAATGCTGTGCTACCAAAACTGAGGTTGGGAACTTGTCAAGATTTTCAGTACATTTAGTTCTAGCTAAATTTTACACAAAACTGAATGTATCAATGAAGAGTCATGGATTCAAGAGGAAATGTCAGGGATGCACCATGAATCTAGGCAAAACCCAGCACTATGTTTCCTCTGTGTTAGGCTGGCATATATCTGGCTCCAAGTAGGAATTCCAGTTATTCCTGCTATGAGCTGGACTCCTGTCCATGTGCACAAAGCAGGGTGCTATGAAATAGTTCATAAAGATTTTCTGCCCAGGAAAAATGCTTTAGAGCTACAGTGAATGGCAAAGCCATACAGAGGGATTAGGAGTTTGCATTTGATTGCTGAACCAAACAGTATAACTTGTATACCTACAGGTCTTCAGTCTGGATATGTGGAAAAAGGAGACAGAGGAGTGAGACAGCATTTAGAAAGGGCTACTTTTAGTATGCTGTTGCTTAATAAGAATTTGCTGGGAGAGACAAAGGAAGAACTTTGTTGAGCCTGAAATGCTAGTAAAAGAAAGATGGGGAGTAGGTCAAGCCTAGGCACATGCGTGTTTTTCCAGAGCCCTCTGCCTCATCTGTGCCTTTTTAAGAGCAAAGTGACTATAGTTAAGAATTTATTTGATCAATGTTATATACCTTGCTTTCTTGCTAATTTAACGCTTGAAGATGTTAAGCCAGAGGCCATGGTTCCTAAATTTGGGTGGAAATCAGAGGAAAATGGCTGAGCCATTGCAAGACCTGAGAAACCTGAGGCTGAGGTCTGA
Organism: Forpus xanthops; assembly: GCA_032466535.1. NCBI lineage: Eukaryota > Metazoa > Chordata > Aves > Psittaciformes > Psittacidae > Forpus > Forpus xanthops. The sequence continues at coordinate 15,488 of JASSUY010011835.1, forward strand.
GCACTCTGGTGTTCTGTGTCTCAAGGAAAAAGACTGAAAACTATTGCTCTGTTTAGTAACCTACCTAAGACCTTGCACTAGAATGAGCCCACCCCCACCAGTACATGGAACTAAGCAATTTGGTACTCTTGCAGAATGCTGACAACTCTACTGAAAAGCGGTGCAAGAATCCTTACTAACCAAGCTGCTAGCGTATCAGCTTTGATTTTTACTGAGAGAAAGAGGTATTCTCTGTCTTTGCTGAGGAAATACCGTCAGTACATCAAGATCCTCTAATATGTAGCTCTGTGCTTATTCCTTCATTCTACATCCTGTTTCAGCTGTTTTCCATCTTCCTACAATGTAGTAGGAGGCGCAAGAAACAGGAACTGAAGACAGTGGTGGCTTTAGAAACAGGAGCTGTGCAGCTACATCTGTGTGTGTGATTTGGGAGTACACATTCATCTTTACAGAGGTCTAATTGAAAGACATCATTTAGTTTGTTTCTTTCCATGGTAGGTCTGATTTGCAGGGCCCTGAACTTCTGGCAAGAGTGGTCTTAACAGGTCTCTGCTCAGACCTTTTTAACCCCGGCTAGAATAAGCAAAACAGCATCATTCAAGAGCAGTGTACAGCCTGCCAGGGACCACCTCTATCTCTTCACTACACTGGGTAGCATTTATTTGGGTCCAACTCAAGGACTCATATTCAGGCCCCAAAACCTGTGGCATGTGCTGATTCTCCCCAACACTTCTATTTGTAACCATTCCAAACTAGTGATCCCCCAATGTGCCCTTCAAACCAACAGCATACCTGATTTTGTCATTTGTAAAGGCTGAATTCATTGCATACATATTAATGCACAGGAGTGTTACGAGACATCAAAGTGATATGTGATTCACTAAACCATTTTCCTACGAAGTACTTAATAAATGATGCATTAATTCCGTCAGAATGCAGCCCTTCAGCATTGCTCATTAAGTCTGGCTATTGCCTACTTTTCTTTTGATCTTTTGCATAGGGAAGGGAAATAAAAGCCATTTTTATCTCCTCAAGATCATCCCCTATCACCTGCCCTGAAAAAAGAGAAACAACATTTTCCATTCGAAGGGGATTCTTTTCTATCACCTGAGAAGTTCTCACATTGGAGAATTTATGTGAAATATGTTTATGAATGTATAGACTTTTGTCATTACTCTTTCTCTAAATTAAATTACACTTTAAGCAATAATGGCCATCTGTAGGCCTGAAGGACACTTAAATAATCTTAAACAAGTAGCTGAGACTTTTTCCAAAAGAGAACAGTCTGGTTAATGTGAAGTTCAGTCTCCACCTGATAAGTCTTTCACAGCAGGCAAGGACCTGAACTGTCTGATTAGAGCTGCATTTTGCACTCTCAACAAGAAGAGTAAATACTGGAAAGAGGATGTGAATAAGTGCAGTTAGCTACTTTTACACAATAAGTCAGTTGTAACTGCTGTGGTACAGAAACTATTAAAAGGTCATATGCATTATAATTTAAATTGCTTTCACTTCAGACTTGACCAAATGAATTTTCTATGTAGAACATGCTATGTTTGTAGCAACAGTTTTATTATTTTTCAGCACTACCCTTTGATAAGAGCTTAACAAACAATGTTTGAAATGATAGCAGCCGAAAGCTTCCCTGACTTCTGGTTGTGTGCGATCAGGCTGAGCCCAGTCAAGGGAAGCATTCCTCCACTGATTACTCACAGATACAGGTGTCAGAAATGCATCAGTATCTCAGAGCGCCTTCCCAGTGGGCTGCTTGGGTTTTCTGCAACTGTCTCTGCATTGTCTCATCAAATCCCCTCTCTAAGCAAGAGACCAAATAGCAAGGCTAGAAAATGACAGCAAAGTTTATAAACACCTCTGTTGTATGGGTGTAATGTTGCATGGGAGTTTGAGAATCACTCTGGGAGGGGGTTCTTCTTTCCACATAAACCCACGTGATGGCATATTTAGCTCTGATGAAGCCAGAACACTGGAAGTTATAGTGCTCTGATGATGATGTAAAACAGAGGTAGGTCAAAGGTCAGATTTTGATGATGCAACCAGAGTTTCAAACAAACACACAGAAATAGAAAATTGATGAAAGTAGCTAAAAATGTCCAGGCGATGGATAGCTATGTCTTGAGTAAGCTAAGTAGAGCCAATACTAGGCTTGAATTCTCAAAATATTGTGTACTCATCATAGTTAGTATACTATATTTATAGTATGATCATTATATAACTACTCATTAAAGGTGTGTAAAAGGAGATATATTTTCAGTCTGGAGAAGAGGAGGCTGCGTGGAAACCTCCTAGCAGCCTTCCAGTATCTGAAGGGGGCCTATAGGGATGCTGGGGAGGGACTCTTCGTTAGGGACTGTAGTGCTAGGACAAGGGGTAACAGATTCAAACTTAAACAGGGGAAGTTTAGATTGGATGTGAGGAAGAAATTCTTTACTGTAAGGGTGGTGAGGCACTGG